>VOMN01107563.1:0-11349 GCA_014899125.1 Orchestia grillus | reverse complement strand
ACATCCTCGTATCTGAATTTAATTATATTTTCTCAAGAGACTCTACTCCTGTAAAAAAAATTCTATTAGTGAGTGCCTACATCGCTCATCAGGAAGTAGCGTCAATGAAAATTTTTCTCATTATAAAAATACTAAATTAGTGTGTCCACAGGTGCTTGGGTGCGTGACACACTCACATTATACAGGAGGCATGACCACCATTGAACAGCACGAATCCCAGCACGACAAAAACTACAAAGAGAAGGTAAACAAGACCAGTGTTGAAGACAGTCGTGCAAGAGAGCCGTAGCGCGGAGTACTGGTGTCCCACACAAGAGAGAAGGGCATGTAGGAATCCTAAGGCCAACACAACGATATTAAATCTGCAACAGTTTACTGCGAAAACTGTTGCTGATTTTGTTGGGAATTGCTAGAGATGTACGAGATATACTAAGGAATAGATTTGAATATGTCAACAAGAAGGAGCCAAACGGTTAGTGGGCCATTCTTGAATGTTAAGTAAATTCCATGGAATAAAAAAAGCGACCTCAACATTTAATGATTTCATCTTATGTCAAACTATCAATACATTATCTGGCGCGGAGACTGAAGTAGGTGGGAATGTTAATTCTTCATGGCATAAGGATAGATATTATTAAGCATATCATATTAGAGTGAAACGAAAATCATAAAATAAAGGCAGGTAAAAACATACTAGTTTCAATGTTAAAAGTTTTCTTTCTCTAGAACTTTCGAGCTACACTCCGCTCATTTTCAGTAGACTGTAAAAGAGGAACAATTTGTACATAAGTAATCGTATGACTATATGTTAGACTAGAATGGTACACGATTGCACAAGTTACTACAGAACACCGCCTAACCTAAAATGTTTAACAGCACGGAGGCATCACAACTATTCAATGTGGGCTTGCGGTGGTGAATCAAATATCTTGCATATTCATCAACGACAGTCTCGTCCCTGTAACGCTGAGGGACAACCCCGCAACCCTAAAGGCCTGTTGACCTTCAAGAAGAACAATAAAATTGAAATAATCTATTTTAGTGATCTATGAAACCTAGGGTGATTGACTTAAGAATGACTGTTTACGCAGTACTATTTCGTTTAGTTCAAAAATACATTGATCCTTGTAGGGTTGAAGGGAACCCTTTAGTGCTTGTACAACGACATACAAAATCCACTAAATTACTTTACAAGCCTTAGAGTCACCTCACTACACTTACAGACGCACCAGCCAGTGAACTATAGTCAGACAAACCAGCCCTGCGCCAGTAGTAGGAGTAGCAGTGGCAACACGGTTTACCAGCCTAGCAGCCCTACTTAGGAATACAACACAGCACCTCAACACTGCTCGCACAATGCCATACCAAATCCACTACATAATTTTACATGCCAGGTCCGCTTCGCGCTACTGCGAAGAACAGCACTGCACTGCACGCAGCACCGTACCCTCGATGGAACACTTGCCTGTCGCTCCACGTGGGGCACCAGAGCCCCCCTCACGAAGCTGCCCACGAACTGCCTCATGTTGTCCACATCCCCAACGCTGAGACACGTTCCCCACTCTCCCCCTCTCCCCGCGGTGGGGAACAGTTCCCCAACGTTAACAACAACCTCCTCAGCTCCCATTGTGTCTGTCATGTTGGGGAGGGTGGGAGAGAGGGGGTGGTCTGGGGAGGGCAAGGACTGGACCGTAGTGGGGTAGTCAGAGTCGCTGAGTGGGGGGGTGGTGCTGTGGGGAGGCGAGTTAGCGCCCCCCACCGAGGAGGGGGAGCCCAGGGAGTAATCATCACACGGGCTCGCAGGGCTGGAGCTGCAGTTCGACCCCGTCACGCTGCTGCACACGTACGCAAAGTAAGGGCAAGTCACGTGACACACAAAATTAGAGTGAGGCCCACAACACGTAAATGAGTGGCACACACTATATCAATATGTTCCACACAACATAAACGTAGCACTCAGGATATAAATGAGTGGCACACAATATATAATTATGTGGTACACAGTATATAAAAATACGGGTGACACCTCAGAAAAGCATTATTTGACATACGTGGGACACAACATGTACGCAGACCTTCAGAGTCCACAACGAACAGACAGAAAAAGCCGTTGGGACTCAAAGCCTTCGATCACAAACTCGGGACCAGCTCGTGGGATCCACAAGGTGATACAATGGCCACACTCCCTTACTTCTTTGTTTACAAGCTCAAGTGATGAGGAAGCGGAGGCAGTCAAAAGAGCAACACGATCGCTCATTTATTCTCACATAAAATTTTGAACAGTGTTTCAGTACAAGATTCGGCTATTGATAGATATGCAACTACATCCGAGATGATTAAATTTATAACCAAAGGAAAAAAATGACAAAGAAAAAATATCAAGAACATCAGTGTTTGCGATCCATACGCTTGGCTTTACAGAGACAGCAGCCCCCTCTAATAATCTTTACACAACCCACTACACACCGACCACACACCTAGTCTGAGAATTTTTCATTATTACATTCTGACAATTTTCTTCTACAGTAGTATACTCTCTCATAGATCGTAAACAAGGCTGGACTTAATCCACCAAGATCAAAATCCTAGCACTGAGATCAAAATCCTGGCACTGACTTCAAAATCCTAGCACTAACTTCAAAATCCTAGCATTGACTTCAAAATCCTAGCATTGACTTCAAATTTCTCGCACCGACTTCAAATTTCGAGTACTGACCTCAAAATCTCCGCAACGCCCCAAAAATCCCAACATTGCCTCAAAAACACCGGGCCGCCATTTTTCACCTGTTGTTGCCAGGCAGACCAGTGTGCAGGAGTGTGTGGGCAGTCCAGTATTGGGGCAGAAGAGGGCAGTCCGGCGGTCGCCCGCTGTTCAAGCTCAGAATGTGACAGCCTGAGTTGCCGCACAGGGCGTTCACAGACTGGTACGCAGCGTCTCCACTGGAGATGGTGACCATATGACGTAAGTTCATCAATACCTCAGCTGATACGGAAGAATGATAAAAGGCATGGCTTTGTTTATTTCATGCTGTTGTAAAATGACGAAACGTACAACAATATGTGGGAAAAGCTATGAAATATTGGATAAAGTTCTTCCCTAGTGCTGATGGACTGAGTTAAGATACACCTCATTTGAACGTTGAAGCAAATAGAAATCAATAACATTACCATGAACACTGCCAGCAACCTAACAATTATGCGAGGAAATACGACAGTATGTGTGGAGAGTGATGCTATTTTGTGGACATTGGGCACAGGTCTAAGCTACTGAAGAGGCGGCCATACTTCTCAGGCAATAAAACATCTATCAACAGTAGTAACAGCTCAAACCAGGCAGCAAAATACACCTAACAGATCTCTAAGACCTCACACCAGGTAATAAATCATCCACCAACAGATGTAAGCACTCGCACCAGGCAACATAAACATCCACAAAGAGATGTAAGCACTCACACCCCGCAACATCAACATCCACAACAGATGCAAGCACTCACGGTCACACACACCAGGCAACATAAACATCCACCAACAGATGTAAGCACTCACACCAGGCAATAAACATTGACCATCTATAAAAGTAAAATCTCACCTCACGCAAAGAACATCATCCATTAACAGAAGTAAAAGCTTACATTTCTTTGGACGTATTGGAGACATCATGCAGCACTAAGTAGTACTTGAGGATGTTGGGCGAGAACCACTTGGGAAACCTGCTGGCGCCGTGCTGGTGTGGCTGATGCTGCTGCTGGTGCTGCTGCTGGGACAGCTTCTGCACCTCTTCTCCAGCCCTGCTGCCGTGACTCGATGAGACCACCTGTAAGCGCATACCTTTGTTTAGGCGGCACATTATTGGCTGCAGTATGCGCAGCGGTAGCAATATAAAACGTGGCAGACGTATTAATATAATATGAATTCCATTATATTTATCAAAACCCATATGGAAATTCAAAATTATTCTCATTTAGGCATCATTACCCTCATTCAACAAAAGCAGTGTACCTAAGTAACTTTCCTTACAAGTGAATGGACTCTAAATGGAATGTTTGAAACAGCTTGCAAGTCACCCAAAACTAGGCTGTTAAAGATCCAAAAAATTGCTAGCATGGTAAGCTTGGTCCTAAAATTTTTTCTTCTAGTTCCAATTAATGAACCTTCAGAGCTAATCAGATGTGTTCAACTAAAGGAAAGAACAAGTACAACGTTTCTCACATAAAAAACAGCATAGCTTACAGAATCTAGATGCACATAAATCAAAGAAAGTACTACACACTGGTAATAAGCATGATGAAATTTACTACAGCAACTAAATGTTTCTTGCAGATGAAGGGATTTTTAAAAGCAAGTATAACGTATATAATAAACCCCAGTTCTGATCAAGTTTAAACTGAAAAAAAAAAAAATATATTAAACAACGAAAAAGGAGTGCATTTGTATCATATGTGCTTAAACGCAAAACTGTCTCAGACAGATGTTCTCAGTTGGTATATGTCACAAAACATGTAGAGTTATTGAGCCTCAGTTAGGCTCCCTTTTAAACAGCAGTTGTGTTGCAGTCAGAAACTTTGCAAAACTCAGTCTAATATTTCCGTGCATAAATACATTATGCAGCCAAAAAGTTAGTACACCCTGGAGAAATATGGATATAACTTAAACAATCCAGCTTAAAGTTTATCAAACCATATTTCACATTGATTACAGATTTCACTCTTCAACGAATATTTGTCCAAAGTACAAGCAAACGTTGAGAAAAATCTTCCAACGAAGAAAGGAGAGGTGTTGAGGCTTGCAGCTCCCTTTCCAGTCGGTCTCACAAACAGGATACTTTGGAGGTCATGCCATATGAGAAAATGATCCCTGAGCTAATCTTGTGCTACATGAGACGGGTGGACTGTCGTCTCGAAAAATACAGGAACCAATGGAAAAATAAAAATCCATAGATGGGTGTACTTGGTGATCTAGGATGTTCATTATTCTAAAATTTCATTTTGTAGCTGTACAATGCTCCAAACCTAATCCTGACCATGCGAAGCACTCGCAGATTATTGCTCATATCCTGGAAGCCTTAACTATTGGAGTGATACTTGAAGGATCCAAAACTTCATGGACTTTCCGTCTCACTCAAACTCTGCCATCTTTCTGCCAACACTTCTGAGCCTCAATTCATCTGAACCATAGGACTCGTTTCCATTGCTTTACAATCCAGTTTTAGAGGTCTTTTGCAAATTGAAGCCAGTTTGTTCAATTAGCTTTACTGACCAATAGTTTCCTGGTGGCGGCACATACCCATTTCCTTCAGTTCTCGGCGTATGATGCGATTAGAAATTTTCGTAAGACCTTCATTAAACATGATAGTCAACTGCTGAACACTTTTCTTCAGGTTTGCCTTCACCAATCGCTTCTGAGAACGCCTGTCGCGAGTATTCAGAAATTTAGCTCTGCCACTATTACCACTGGATGACTGCATTTCACCATCTTTTTACCATTCAGCGATTGTTCTTTGCGCAGTCCTAAGCCCTATGGACATCATTAGAGACACTTCTTTCGCGGATTTCCCAGCCCAGTAAAAACTTATAGCCTATCCTTTGTCAAAGACAAATGTTTGTTTTGAAAGGCTTTTGCTATAGCAGGATTATCCATGCTTGTTGTTGCAGACAGAGCAGAGCCAGTGCAGTACTGACTACAAGTGACACTGAATGCAACTACTATTACCATATTCTATTCCTTCAAATTTATCACGAGGAAACTTTAAAAAATTGTTGAAATTATATTTACATGTTACCAGGGTGTGATAAATTCTTTGGCTGAGTAGTGTATAATAAATATCATCAGAACTGGAAATAATGAAGTGGGGTGGACTAGGTACTGGGCTACCTGATATAGAACAACGCCATAGAATAATGAAATCGGGTAGACTAGATACTGGGCTACCTGATACAGAACAACGCTATAGAATAATAAAGTCGGGTGGACTAGGTACTGGGTTACCTGATATAGAACAACGCTATAATTCTTATCATGAACAACCATATTGGAACTCAAAGCATTCCAGTTTACTCACAAATATGCAGGCAAGAAGGTGATTTGTAAATTCGTGGTCAAAAGGATGCTGCAGCTGGTGGAAGGTCTCTTTCCATTTATCATACCAAGGCGTGCTCAGGTCAGTAAAAGATACTTCTGGAAATAGGAAAATATAGTTCATCAATTGTGAATAATAACATTTCGATTTATTTATTATTCCAATGCAATATCACCAAAATATAAAAGAATGTGAAGAGGGGCTTGAAAATATTTCATAGTGTCCTTACATTTTGCTATAATGCACCAGAAAATGAAGATGTACAGTCTGGCCACATGCTAGCCCACTTGGATCTTATGACATTAGAACTACTGCAGACAAATTTTTTTTGCTCATGTTGCAAGTCAATGAGCGAATTCTGCATCTTTATGGAAGATCACTGAAATCCTCTGGTTTCATTCTTCCCTCATTAGTCACAATTGTATATTTTTTACATATTTTATAGATGACAACAAAGAAATGTCTGAAGGTTCAGACATTGCTGCCCACTACAACATAGAAAAAATACTTCAGCTACAAAACTACAGATGAAATAATGTTTGAACCCTTCACATGCTATTTATGAATTTTTGTTAGTACACTAAGCATCTCAAAGAGACTGCAATTTTTAGAATAAAATACACATAAAGCATGGTTAACACTTATTTTTTGAGCAAAATACCCACATTCCTCAAAATGAGATAATACAAAGAAAACTTACAAAATTGTTACAAACAACAGAAGGACTTCAAGCATCAAATGATCCCAATTACAAAACCAAATAACCAGAGATGATATTTAAGACTTTTAACACCTCAATTTAATAGAAGAAAGTTGGAGCTGTCCTTTGAAGAGAAGAGACTAAATAGGTACCATTTTTGCAAGTGGAGTAGATGCACCATATGAAAGATGCAATTCTACTTTAGCAGGGTGTTTGGTGCAAAAATAACTTCTCTGATTCATTCAGATGTTAGTAGCTGCCACGGAGTAGCCTTACCAACTCAAACAAAAAAAAAAAGCTGTGGAGAGTGCAATACGGTATTTCCTCATGTAAGTTTAGAAATGCTACCAATCTCCTAAGGAACGCCTGAATCCCTGAGGTGCACTGAAGGACACTCTCTTTCAGTATGCCAGCCAGAAAGGTCAGCGTGATAGTAACACAATCATGAGCAGCACATTAACCTTCATTAAGAGAACAGCAAGCAATTATACAAAAATTACAAATTAATTTGGAGAATAAAACAGACCTCAAATTTTTCAAAATATACATGCCTTCGTGAGGGGGAGCAGCATTTGCACTGACAACATGACTGAGGATTTTCTTAGCGACAGCAGGTACAGGGGGTTTGGTGTTGATGTCTTGCAGGACAAGGCGGAAGTTCTTCAGAGTGACCAAACACCGATTTGGATCACTGATGCCAACTGGAAACAAAACGGAATTAGAAAAATAAGTTCATAATTTAAAAAAAGACTACAACAAGCATAACATAAAGAAATGAAAGAAGAATGAATGAAGACTCAAATGCAATCATAACTTTTTCATGGACCAGCACTGTACTATATTTGGCTACCAACAAATTGGAAAGAGAAATTAGTAGTAGAATAGGGCAAAGCTGCTGTCCAACCAAGACATCATTACTATTTTAGGCAGCAAATGTCACACGCAATTATGATGATACAAGTGCATGATTTAACACCTTTATAGTCACAGTAGCTTTGGAAAACTTGTCAAAGCACAGACTAAATAATCACTATACCAATTAGGACATGACCCATCAGTAGTCAAGTGACTGTAAGAATGACACATGCCAATGTGTCACTTTGTAGTTATTGTGTCAGAATATTGTGCAATAATCTTCTTAGATAGGCCCACTAAGAACAGTAATTTATCTTAGCACAATGCCACAACCACTGAAATATTGAAAAAGAGAGCTTTTACTCTGTGCTTTGATCTCTAAAATAAAATAAACATTGTGCTGTATCTGGAAACCTTGGAAGCCTTTAAAGATACAGGAACCATTCATACATTTTTTAATAATTTAAAAATTACAAGTATTTGTTTCAATAGATTGTAATTACACTAAGACAGAAGAGACTCTCAACTAACAAGAAAGCACTGTTTATGCAAGTTTCAGCCAAGACCTCAATCACCAAAATAAAATTGCTAGGTATATTACTAAGGTACCATCAATTTTTTCTACAAAGTTGGCAAATGTAATCCTAAATTATTTATATAAGTCTAAATGAACATCTCAAGATGTTACTAATTTACAAAGAAATGTGGTACATATAGCAAAATCTGAGAGTTAATAGGAACTCTTAAAATCATCCCACTGTTTTTAAGTTTTTGTTAGTGTATATGTTACTGAGGCCTCCTGCACAGAGCACCCAACTCATTGTATAGCCTTTATAATAGAAGTTTTTTCTTAGTTCTAGAAGTCTATTTTCAAAAGATTTTGAAGCATAGAAAATTATTTCAACTATTTTTCATTAACACAACATGTTGACACAAACTCAACAGAAGTTTGGGCTAAGTTTTCATAAGTAATGACTACCATTTTATACAGGTAACATTATGTCTAATTACAGTTAAATAAGCACTAAACCAAAGTAATTCAACCTAACCTGGTGGTACACAACCAAGAGGAGTAAAAATCTAGCAAGATCTATAGCAAACATAGAGATAGGTTGCATAATTCAAACTACTATCTTTCATTTTTTTGTTCATCATATACTTTTTTAAAATAAGTTTTTAAATTTAAGTAAAAAGTTTTATCCAATGAAACTGAAATAAAAGCTATATGAACATAACACTGTACGCAATTGACTGCATTGAAGTACAGGATGTTCAGAGAAGATCACATCCCTATAAATCCTAAAAAATTATTTAATTTTTAAAGTAATAAGTAAAAACTACATACAATTGAAAAGAAAAAATTTAGCAAATTATTCATGCATGACTGTATCTATGATATGTGGTAATATAAAAACAGATAAAGCATACAAATTCATCTCCTAAAATAGATATCTGCACTAAGAAAAATTTGTTTACATCTGTGAACAATTTATTAAATGCAATTATTACAGCAATTGTCACAGCAATGCCAGATTTCACTCTTTTAAATATAAACTCAAACACACTCATTGAACTCATTCAAAGCAACAGTTTTTAAACAGATTAATTTAAAGAAGCAGTAGCCCCAATGAATGGCCTGCACAATCTCCAGCTCTTTTACTGCTCAATTTTTTCTATGGGGTTATTTAAATGGAAAAGTATGTAAAAATAATCCTAGAAATACCAATGAACTAAAAAATAATATATATTCATAGAAAAATTAGCAATATTGGTCATGCCACATTGCAAAATGTTATGACCAGTATGAAACAAAGATGTGATTAATGTATTGCGCAGGATGGGAATCATCTTACAAATGTTATTTTTAAAACTTGTAAAGTCACCCAAATTTTCTCTTTCCAATGGTATATAGTTTCAACTATTACTTTAAGAATAAAATATTTATTTAGGATTTACAGGGGTGCAGTCTTTTCTTAATACCCTGTATTTATTAACCAAAGTCCCTTCCCTCTTAGGGACATGTGCAGGAATACTGGGACTAGGAAACCATTACTAGTCAAGCCAATTGCCTTGAGGAACCAGAAATTTGACATAGGTTACTGTATTTCTTGATCATGCCATTATGGTTACCAAAACAGCCATAATTATTCCAGAAATTAGGGCAACTTCATAGTGTAGATTTCATTCTGATGCATTGAATGAAAATATCTTCGTTGTACATTATTGATTTGATTTTAAAAAGATTCTAATTACCTTCATCAGGCAGTTTGCAAAATGGTTGAATGAGGTCCACGAATTTTAAATTGTTGCGAAGGCATGAATTTTCAGCTTCTTCATCACAAAATACACCAACGTGAGGAGAAAACACCCATTGTATATATTCCTTCGCTGTTTTTGGAAATGTAGACTCCATGACGAAAAAAGCTACTTTATTAGCACCAAACAGGCTAACAACAGCCGAGTTCTGTCACTCCTACCAGCATTTTAATCCGGACCCTACTAATCCGGTAGAAATAAATTAACGGATGTTGATTTGGACAAATCATTTATCCAATATGCGGAACAAATGTTGAACATACGAATCTTAGATTATTCAACAATAATTATGACGATATATTTCGGAAAATGTTTTTGCCTAAGTGCCTTGCTTCATAAACTCACAAGCTAGGTCTCAAAATTTGAAATTATATGACTTGAAGGAAGTAAATTAATTGCAAAAACCATGTCATATAAACAATATATATAAATAATATATAGAGCAATTTCCAAATTAAACTTGAAACCCAATAGTTCAATTTTCAATTCTTCCAATAGTATTTCAATGCCTTAAATTCTTACGTTTTATTAGCATCAAATTTTAATTAAGTAAATCGTCAAAGTCATGAGCAAAAATTTTTAATTTTCTGTTTCTACAGAATAAACTCAAAAAATCTCACAATGAGTTATTCATCAATATATAACCAAGAAAGTTCACCAATTGTAAATTATCGTTAAGTTAAATTCCAGGGTGTGTCAAAGTGCAGTGATATTTATTTTATTTACAATCATGTTAGTAGTCAGCGACCGTTTATTCAGCTCTGATATTGACTAAGTAATAACATTTGTGATAGTAAGAGTTTGATACTCGCAATGGAAAATTTATTAGTTAGTTAATTCCTATTTTTTTCGTAAATTTGAATTGGAATGCCGTTTCTCGGTAATGTGTACGCTCGACAGCGACCTGGACAAAAGAACTTTAAAAAAAGAACCTTTGTTAATTCCAACATGTTTTACCGTTGGGGTTTCAATACCTTACAACTACTGGTGTGGTCAGAAATGTGTGGCTTAAACATTCTTTTTCAAGGGAAGTATTCCCTAGTAACGTGAAATGCCTCGCCTGAGCCGAGATTCGAACACTGGTCCTCTCGGCTGCGAGGCCATCACGCTACCAGTACGCCATGGGGCCTAATTCTTGAAATCTCAAAAGAAATTTCCACACTTAGAAAACAGTTTTCCATGCTCTTATTTATTAACTAATGCAAGCAAAAACTTCAAATTAGTTTTGAATGAAAGCTTATTAAATTTACAATACATACCACGTCATTTTTTAATTTTTAATCAAAAAACGAGCAAGAAAAGAAGACTTCATAGAAGCCCTCTGAGCCACCCAACTTTGAGGTGAATTTTTATCCCTGTGTCCTGTAGCATGCACATTGCATCGTTAAATGAGAATTAAATA
>VOMN01107562.1:0-43266 GCA_014899125.1 Orchestia grillus | reverse complement strand
GGCGGCACTCCAGTGTGGCCAGGGCATAGAGGCCCAAACTACTTCAAGATATTCAAGATTCAAGATATCAGAATACAGTAGTAAAGGACTCAATTAGGCCTTTTTCAACAAAAATTTACAGAATGCCTAGGCTATAAAATGCACAAGGCGATGAGTGAGTACCTGTAGACTGGCGTGTCCATGTGGCTGCTGTACCAGAGGGTGATGGTCGGACTGTCACCCATGGGGGTCCTCACTCGGCACGGCAGCGAGGCGTCGTATGAAGCCACCACCTTCACTTCTTCCACCGCTGCCCGCACAACACAGTCCATCAGAACAGGGTTACACTCGAAAAAACTTATCGTATTTCAGTCATCATATTCAGCTACGAAAACAAGGCTCATAAGCAGTGAAGACTCGATGAAATTCGAATTGTAGCGAATGGGGTTTTTTATTTTATGTGCCTTAGGTCTGTCGGCACGAATAAAGTCTAAAGACGGAGATGAAAGCAATCTTGAAACTTCATTTATCAGTCAATTTCACACAATTGGCTGCCTATAAAAACTAATATGTCGAGGAAAGTCGTTTACATAGCCGTTCCGAAAGAACACTGTATCTTCGAATACTGTGGTTGTACGTCCAGGACGAAGGAGTGCCTACAGGTTAGTTGCTGTTCTAGTCGTCTCAAGATTCATTGGATAAGGTTAAATTATTCTGTAATGTCGGTGACCTACAGTGTTGAAAATATCAGCAAATGGAGATAATACTTTGAGAAAATGTAAAAGAAATGGATACCGCTGTCATAAAATGACACAAATTTAACCATTTTGTAAAGGCATTACTTAAAATTCGCCATAGATAGCAGCAAATACACCAAAAAAATTCAACTTAAAAAACTTGAGAAGAATCAAATTACAAAGGTTATTTCTGTTTCACCAATCAGATTAAAATAGAGAAAATCTTGGAGAATTAGATTCTTCTTTTTCATGAAAAAATTAGTTCGTATTACCATATAATCGTCGAACATCTTAAACATTAGTGTGCTTTCAATTCTAACACTTGTGTTACTGATTTTATTACATCGAGCATCAAAACCTAAATTACGTTTTCAAAATTGATTCCATTATGATGAGCTCAGTTTTGAACTCTTCAGATGAAACGAACAGCGTCACGCCAGAGTTTCCCCTTACACATTTGTAGACTTACGAAATTCAGCAAAAATTCCATTTACACTCGAATGCTGTAGACTTCATGCAGAAGCTGGACATTGTTGATAAAATTGAATAAAATAATTAATTTGTAGCATTTCTCACTATCGTAAACTCACATTTCACTTTCTAAAAAATTATACAAACGTTGTAAGCAATACGAGTAAGGATTACCTTTGCATAGAAAATGGTCATACTTTTGAAACAATTATCATTTATGTGTATATAGAAAAAAACATGATGAAATGAATACAGATGATACAAATTATGCAACAATCCAGTCTTTATCGAATAACGTAAACTATGTGTAAGTGAAGGCTCAGTATCTACTCTTGCGTGACAAGCTCTGCATAAAACTCTAACATTGTAGCCAAGGATTGCGGAGACCACAAAAAAAGAGGTACACAAAACCTCCAGATTAGTGGTCGAGAGTTACAGAGTTGGTCGTTGTTTCCTACTTGAATACTCACCAGGTCAATTACAAACCAGGGCAAAAGCTTCATTTTTAGGGAAGAACAAGCCTGCTTTCGTGAAACAATCAAGCAAATTCAAAGGCAGGCAAATGCCTCAAGGGGAATGCATCAGGAACGAGCATGTCCGCGTGAGGTTTTTCCACAGCAAAACCAATCACAAGTTTGAAAACTAGGCGATTTTTAGTTGGAAGTTGGTCTACAGATTTTTTGGAACGCCCTGCTAGCAACTCACTAACTTCTGTGAACGGGGGAGACTTGAGCTGCACCGGCAGCGATGCTTCAGGCAGAAAATTTCTCCCGTGCCAAGTGGGGTAAACGAGAACTCGCTCAAACAAAACTGCAAAACGGCTGATACAAATACAGAAAGTGAAACACTAGTGAACGCGATCGGGATTGATATGAATTAAATTTAAAAACGAAGTTATTTTGGAACAAACGCGGAAACATTGACGACGTAAGATGACATGCAAGGCTTTGAATGAACAATTACTGCACGTAAAACATACACCAGATGTTAGAACACAGTTTTGTGTACATTTTAGGACACCGAGTCAATACTTCTTCCTTCACTTTTCGATGCTTTACTCTGCGTTACGAGAAACGAACCAGCCTTTTGCACTTCTATTGCATATGCGCTTATGAATAAATGAGCCTCGAAACAAATTAGCATCGAACCAGTGCGTTAGACGTGACAATTCAGTGCTAAGATTTGTTGAAGCTATTTGTTACAAAGGAGACACGAGATGGGAAACAATGAGCAAAGTAGTGAGCGCGTCATGAATTTACATGCAATTGGCGTTAAAATTGATAAAAATAACTAGGAATTGCATACCGACAAAATTATTCGTACGCACTCCAATATTCAATATTTTCACCAGTTACTCAGTACCTAGTGCTTGAACAGTCGCAAGGGCTTACATGGTCAGTACAGAAAAAGAGATTTAAATTGCAATTGTCGAAAAAAGCGTCTAAAGAATATAGATATATAAAAAGTAAATTTTACAAAAGTTGATGGTCAAATTTTTAATACAGTCGGAAAAATTGTCTCAAATGTAAAGATACGTAATATGATAATACATATTTATTTTGTTTCCAAATTATCGAAATCGTTTGCGACTGTTCTTGCATAAATATATTCAAGGAAAATTTAAAAAAATGTAACGCGGTGCAAGAAGTGTTGTACTTTGACGATCACGCGTCAACGCGATGAAGAGAAAGAGAAAAGAGCTCACCGTCGACTCGAGACAAGGATACTGACCGTCACAAATCAGGAAATAGTTATGGTAACATTTCAAAAGGCTTCGTCATCGTAGGATCTACAGTACGAGTACTATCGGTTACCAAGGAGCTTGGCCAGTTCGGCACAGCGGAGATTTTAAACTTAGAAGTGGAATGAAACAGACACTATCTCTAAGACCAGTACGAAAAATGCGTCGTGAATTGGTATGAGCTCGAGAGTTGGGGGGAATGACACTGCCAAGATGTTGGACACGCAGTTTACCTGCATGAGTGCTCGCACAATAATGTTATCTGAAAAGAATGGGGTGCACGGTCACTGACCACGACGGACGTCTATTAAAAAATCATGTCAAGTTGCTGCTCCATCAAATTTCGCTAAACTTACTTGGATAGAAAAAGATTGCTCTAGAAACGAGTATTACGGATTTATGAAACGAAAGTTGCGTTTTTCACGCTTAACGCCATCAAGAAGATTAGGGGCAAGAAAGGTGAGCCGTTCCTAACAAAAAACTCAGTATCAATAATCAAGCATGGATATGAATCTATGATGTTCTGGGGTGTTTTCTCTTCAAGTACCACCGTGAAATAAATTCCAGTAAAAAAACAATGAAGTCTGATGATTGTATCAAGAACTTGGATGAACACCTAGAGTTATCGGCACAGTCCTGGTCTAAGCCGACGATTCACCGTCGATTAAGATAACTCCAAACATACGTCGATGAATGTGATTGCTTGCCTTCAAGAAAAAAGGGACTTATAAAAGCCTTCGATGAACCTTGACTCGAATCCAATCGAAAATATATACTGCAAACTGAGAGTTAGGATAAGGCATAGGTCCCCGAAGAACCTTCACGAATTAGAACGCGCATTTATCGAAGAATGACGGAACATCCGAACAGCCACTCACTCGAATTTCATCAAAACTATAGGAAAAGACTGCTAAAAGTTAAAAAAATCAAGGCCTTGCATTCGGATATGAATATCGTAATTTTAATATTTTCGTAAAGCTTTGTTTAAGTCAGATTTTAAAAAAAATTAAATTTTATCTCCTTTTTCACGTACTGATGAACATGTAAAAAACTTGGTAACGTACAAACACAAATTTTTGAAAAATTATTAAAAGAATTGAATGTATGAGGCTGTTCAAAAAATTTCACTATACATATAGTGAAATTTTGAACTACTTTTCGTATCGTAAAACGAACAATATTTGACGCTTCACGAGTTTTTCCTGTTTTTATAAACATTAAAAATGGAAAATCTTTTGAGACTATGCATATGAACAGAGAAAAAAATGTGTGCATTTCCAAATATTAACTAAAGATGAAAATTTTTATAAGCAATTTGATATTAAACATTCTGGAAATAAAACACTCCATACAATACTCATACAAATTCACGAATGTTACGCTCAATATATGAGCCAAGTGGATTAAAAACTGTGAGCGCAAATTCACTTACATTTTGGAATATAGAAACATCATCCTTTAATGCTAAGCACAACCTTAACATCCCCTCAAATGACTCAAGCGATGTAATTTTACGAACTTTAAAAGATTAGACCTCTACAGGGACGGTAGATCCTTGCCAACTCCATCTCACGAGAATTCGAGTTGTACGTCAAACGAGCAGCTGATGAATTGTTGAATTATGCCCTCGATGGATGATTTAATGTTCTGTTAGATATGTTATTACGCGCACGACCTAAACTTTTATGCTGAATCAAAATTTTCAGTGGATTCTTCATTGAAAATTTTACAGATGCACGTATTTTAGTAAAAAATATAAATGAAAAAAAGCAAAAGTGAATTACGTGTTGAACACAAATTTCACGGCTAAGTTGTGATCGTCGTTGTTAATTTGATCATATTTTATTTGTTAATGAATGATTCATTAAATTCTCAACTTATTCAACTGATAATTTCATTTATTTAGTCAATTCAACTTTAATCCATACAACTTCAATTGAATACGATTGCTTGGGCATGTTGGTGACATTGTTTCTGTGAAAAATTTTAGAACAATTGTATAAAATAAGAGAATAAATTACAAAAAAATATATATTTAATAAACTTCACATCTTAGAAATGCCTTTGCCCGAACAAAAAGTGTTTGAAAATTCCAATGCACACACAAGCACTTGCTCAGCTTGTCCCACATACCGTACACGTACAGGTGTCCGTGAGAGAACACGCGCAACCAGGAACACCGTAGCGACACGCTCGCATGAACGATGTTTTTAACTGGTGTGTCGAGACACTCCTAGTCCTATTCTTTCATTTCACAAAAATCTGTTTCAACATTTTTTAGTTGCACTCATTTGAAGTTCTTCCAATTAGTAAGGCCAAATCAGAGTTCCAGTGGGCAACCGCGGACGATTAATGGCGGCAGCTCAGAGTAAATAACTATACGAGGGCCAATCACTGCGCGCTAGACACCCAAATTTGCGTGTTTACCCGATAAAGTAAAACAAAATTTAATTACAGGCTGGTCCAATTTGGGAGCGCAACAGATTTTAGAGTTTTGTATTTCATGCACACAAGCTGCGCATTGCTTCAGTCGTATTAATTACCTAGTAGTTTCTGTTCTGAACAAGTCACAAGAACTGAGTGCTGAAATTTATTGAAAAGAAATACACATGGTAGAGTAAATAAGTTATACATGCACGTTAAAACATTTAATTCATTAGCACGCAAAAGGTAGCCCATATTTTAAAACATAATCCAGACCAGGCTCTGTACTTTGAGGCTTTTGTACAAACGACATGATGGGACCAGGCCAATCAACACTTCCAATCAATTTGCACATACCTGAACAGGCGCAGCTACAGAGGTCACGAAACTTTTACATCAAAGAACATATTTAAAAAAGGACAATATTTACAACTGATAAAAAGAGTACTTATCCGCCTTAAATAAATACGGCAATCCTTCTGAATTGAGAAAAACTAGTGGCATAATATATGATAAGAATAACCCACAGATGAATGAAGCATATACGTACACTGAAAAAGTACTGAGGAACAGAAGATGCTTGTTGGAGTACTTCACACATTTTATTAGCTAGTTTAAGCCTCCTCAGCCACATTGAATGTAATCCCAAGATAGCATAAAGAAGCCGTATCCATGCACAAGTGTGTTCCCACACAAGATTCCATTCGCATAGAAACAGCAACTTAAGAAAGAAAAAGAAGATAAACGGAAGAATAATCAGCGAAGAAGGCATGAAAATGGAAAGAAGTAAAGTGGGCATGAAAGTTGAAAGTCCCGGACGCTTAGCTATGACTGAAGTAACCTAAAATTGTCCCCCTGGTCATGCCATTACTTATAGCGTAGGGTAGACACGCCTTACTAACTCAACCCTATTGCCTAGGCCCGTCTTATGACCCCTGAGGGGAATATTGAAATATTTCGCATCAAAACGCATACCAATGATCCTCCAGGAAAAAGATCAGTTCATCTCTCACCTTTAGCCTCACAATCTTCAAAACTTGACATACAGAAAACCTACACTGAATCACCCAGTCTTGTATTTCGTCTAGAAGTGTTGGGAGCAAAAAATTCCAGTCCCAAGAGTAGCATGCAACGTCATCAACTCGCAGTGATATCTTTGAAGGTACAAATATAACCTCTTTAGAAAAACTACTTTCTAGTTCTGTGCTAGAAGTCGTCTCGTACCCCACTTCCTGCTGTGATAGCATAAACTGGGGATTGCTACGGTAATTCTTTTTTTCAGTGGCTAGGTCGAATGAGAAGAACAAGAAACGAAAAAGGAGTTACGCAAACTTTCGTCGTGCTCTGCCCAAATCTTGTCCATTACGTGTCACAAATAGTCAAAGTGACTGGCTTTCTTCAGCCATTCGAGAGCGTGGAAGGCTGGGTGCAAAATCGTAACTTGCTTTAGCTAATTGAAACGGCGCACAAATTTTTACTTTGAAGGGAAGGAAAACTTCTTAAACAGGACAGGAATTATGCTATTTTGAGAGAAGGGAAAGGAACGCTCGAGAGGTGGGGAAACGAAACGGTACATTGGAATGGAACAAAATAAGTTGATGCGGGAAGAAGAGGATTGGAAAGATGTGGCGATTGGGAACTATGATTGAACAAGGTAAACATATATACAGACGGGAGCATGGCTGTCATTACGCAACGAGAGTTAATTAAAAACAATGATGGAACTCAGCGAGGGACAACCGAGAGCTAATTAGCGAGCGCTCTGTTCATTTCGACCGCCATGAGATTATACGACGCCTCCTATGAAGGAGGACGTGCTAACTGGCGCTCAGTAATGTTCGGTCGCCAACGGAAACTCTAGCTTGAAAATGTGTATACTTTGAATGTCGATACTTTGCTAAAATCGAAATTTGTCATACCAAGAACATAAAAAAAAAATTTCAGTGTTACGGTCCGGCTTAATAATGTACAAATATTTCGGCTGCATTTAAATTTGAATTTCCGCACAACATCAGGAAATAATCGAGTACTTCAAAGTTCACCTTAAAAGTATTCTTTTCAGAAATTTTATATTCTTCTACTGTGTCACTTAACATACATTCTTTTTTAGCACTAATGCATTCTTCCACATTACACTAGATGCATTCTTCTACACAAAACATATGCATAGGATAAGCAATAGGGTTAGGTTAGTTAGGTTCGTCTGACATATGCTATAGGAACTGGCGACCTTAGGGAGACACTGATTGGTTACCTCAGTTCCTGATAGGCCTTTAGGCCAGCTACCTTCTGTGTTCACGGAGCTTCCTTCAATTTTCAAACTTTCTTCGCTATCTTTTCTCTCCCGATTTTTTCTCAAGTTGCTGCTTCCAAGCGCGGGGAATCCTGTGTGGAAAAGCACCTTGTGCCATAATTCCCCGTTCTTGAGAGGCCATACTATATAACGGTCCCTTCTCTTTCAGTGCGACCTAGTCCGAATTACTGAGCGCTGCAATTTATCTATACATTAATACGCTTGTGCTTCAGGTCTCGAGTGAAGTATCTTGTATACGGGTTCCATGCTTCGCTATAAAAAGCCCATCTTCGCGGCACAATTTCAGTTTCCCTAATAGAGTTCAGACTATTCGCATCATCAAGGAGAATATTGCTTCCAAGACCGGACTATCTCTGCCCTGAACCTTTAACCTCTGTCCAATACTTGAGAGGACACTTCTCATGGGCTGGTTGATCTAAAGTTTGTTTATCTAAATTTCCGTGAAATTTTCACGGGTCCTGTTATACTATAGTATCTATAAATGCCCTCGCGTAATAGGGAAAAAACGACTCTCACTTATCGTTCATCTCTTCGTGAACTATTCCTATAAATGCAAAATGGTTTAACCTGATGAAAGTACATTAAATGGCAGTGAAAATGAGACCATATTCTACGGCCATTAGTAAAGGAGTTAAAAGTATTTGAAAAAAAAGAAAATATTTTGTAGCCCACCTTGTGTGGATGATGATCGTGCATTTAACCATGGTTTAACATCTATCGGTCGATACGCTCATTTCATTAAGACAGAAACTTCTCCTTTATGAAATTTTACGTTAGTACGATCACAATTTTCTTTTAGGTGACGAGTCGTTATGGTAATTTATAGCTCTGCTTTGAACTGCCTTCATGGAATTCAGGAAAGATTCGATGTTTTACGTGGGTTTCATCATAACATGTGGGTGTTACGTATCATAATAAGTAAAACCCACATATTTGAGTCAATGTGACATTCTGAACATAAAACGTGTAGCGCAATCGCCTTTGGTTCACGCTACGCCTCGTTAGAACTTTCCGTATGAGCATCACGTTAAGATGAACGACCATCAATTATATTTATTGAAGCTGATCACTATTGCTTCGCTAAATAACCTATTTCCTGCCAAAAATGGTGATATCAACGTTGCAATTCAATCTTTCGTCTAGTACGTCACAATTTATGCTCCATGTACTAGAGGTATTTTCCTCTAACGTCAATTGATCCGGATAAATTTTCTCCTACACGGCTGAATTATTTCCGTTGAGCATCAGGGCCATACAAAAGTTTCCTCCCAGACACACAAGGCCAAACATAGCCAGCTTGACCCCGCACCTCGCCTTGAATGGAATACACAGCACTGTCATCCCCATTGGTTAGCCCTTGGGTTGAGCCACATGTGTTCCACTTGTTTCGTCCGCACGCCGCACTTTTACCCAGAGTTTAATTCAGGCAGACGTATTCGCGCGGCGAAGGCTCCGTCCAGATGCTTCCTGAGAAATGCTTTGCATGAAGAAAATCGGCGAGCAATTTAGCAAGCAGCCCTTGCGGTGAAAACCCGCGAAAACTTTCAGC
Organism: Orchestia grillus; assembly: GCA_014899125.1. Lineage (NCBI taxonomy): Eukaryota > Metazoa > Arthropoda > Malacostraca > Amphipoda > Talitridae > Orchestia > Orchestia grillus. Next base: position 34,051 of record VOMN01107562.1, on the reverse strand, counting down.
ACTTCTTCCCGGGACTCAATTGTGTTGCTGCCTTTAATTTAGACTCCTATTTGCAAGATTTTCTACACGATATCTTTTGCGTTATTCTCTCCAGATAGGATTATACGATTAATAGATTTGTATGCAAATGGAAAGCAAGTTACCCAAAAGTTAGGGAAGCTCGTCAAGGAGGCTTGAAAATATGCTCGAAAAGTGGAGCAATTGTGGCCCTGGAGTGTGGAGCCTCATACGTCTCATGGCTCTCGGAATAAATAAAACTCAAAACTTTGCAGCATGTTCAGTTAGGCAGAGTCGAAGATTTACGATATACTAGGCCTGGCAACAGAGCGAAGGTTTATGGACTGGAAAATACGACAATGAGATTCGATTAACACAATATTTTGTCGAAGAAACTCCGGCATGGCATGAATACTAGATTAACATGAAACCGCTTTTGAGGCAAACCTATATTGCTCAGAGCTTAGTGACTTCGTACACCGAATTGATAAAATGAACACAAAAAGGCTGAACAATTTAAGCGATAACAACTGATTATCACTTATCAGTGAAAATTATGTAGAGACTAGAATAAATCATGGATTATTTTTTACTTCTGGAGCCGTTCATGTTTTAGACTTTGTAACTTTTTACAATACCAACTCCTGATTGGAGTTTGGCTCAATTCAATTATAAGTTGGTTTAAAGCTCCCTGCCTACATAAAGTGGGATCCAAAGAGAGTGAAAAGATGGGATCATTTAGTGTGGCCTGTAGAAAACGTGGAATCTATACACAGGTGTGCCTACGCAGGAATCCCTATGCACAGACACGGCAAGTTAAAAATGACGACAAAAACAAAAATAATTATCTGTGAAGAAGGTATGGAAATGAAAAGAAGCAAAGAGGACGTGAAACCTAAAAATCCCAAGAGCTTACTTAACACGTTGACTCCGATTCTCCACACAGGTAAAATTACATGCTGACAAATATCTCTACTGTGAATTTACAAATGAAGGATTTTGGTTTCACAAGTTTGGTTACTCTATTAATTTCATTCCTAATCAGAACTAGATTATTCGATTGATGAACACAAATTTGAAGCCAACTCGAAAATTTGTATTTATACATGATAGTGCTTTGGTTACATTAGGTTAAGTTAGATGATCGCGTGTCCCATATATGACCCACTTCAGAAGCAAAGTGTTAAAGTGAATGTAACTAAACAGTGTCCCATAACACACGATGGACAAACCTCACTAACCTAACCCTATTACCAAGGCCTCTCCTATGCCCCCTCAGAGGTTAGAGTTTTGAAGAAATTATTAAAAATAAATTATTAAATTTCATCCCGCTCACAAAAAATTACTGGACCAGCCAACTCATTCATCATAAAATATAATTTTCAGTGACTGAAAAGAAAATATTAGCATAGCTCACGTTTTCAGAGTTCTCATGGAACATAGTCACAGCAAGTAACAACCGCTACAGTTTTATTGCTTTCCGCAAATTTTTGACTAAATGTACACAATTCTACTGAATAATGATGCTGATCTTTCGTTACACACAAATAAAAAAGGTGACGTAAAACCTGGACTAGAACACTTCTGCGTACGCTTGCTTTGGATGAAGAACAACAAGTGGAGAGGACGGGCCTCTGGTTGGGTGCGGACGCTCTGAACTCAGCTAACATTGCAGGCAGGGTACATGGCGCTTCTAAAGCTATCAGTCGCACAAAGAAAATATCAGCTAGTTTTCGTGTTAGTGAACGATTTCTAAACTATACAGTGGAGTAGAAGGATCTGTCTAGAAATTCGATGAAGGTGAATAATGGAACGGAAGAGAGCTAATTACTGATACTACATATTGTATGTGTACGGTACATCGTTTAGCCCATCAATGCATTTTATGCACACTTGTTGGTAATAATTTTGAGCAAGAACAGGGGTAACAGAAGGTAAGGGAAATGGGTGCTTTGTTAATTATACAATGCCTCCATATTTTTCCGTTGAAATAATTCATACACAAAATGTTATATTGACATAAAACTAGAATATTTTAATTTAGATTTTTTGTACCTCGTGATTTCTAATCATTTCCGTCACGGAATTGCATTTATTTCAGTGGCTGGACTGTATTTTTCTTTCTAATTTCATCTCTGGTATAAATGACCTATTAACGACTAAAGTCCCTTAAATACCAGTTAAATTTTTTGAGGAATAAAATTGATGCGTTAATGGGATAACAAGAGACATATTAACCTCCTACAATATTTTAAATGTAAAACCTATGTCTTTTAGGTTACGTAGTGGTTGAGACACGATGGATTGCCTTTCGTGTCAAATTTGTACGGGCATTTCAGAGCGTTAAGCTTGGGTTAGGCTCCGTGACAAACACGTGGTGCTCGGTCAAGGCAATGTTCAACGTAGCGATAAATTTCTTGAAAGCGTGAGGACCGAGATGCTTTTCGGTTTCCAATAATGATACACTTCCAATAAATTTGAGCGAAATACGTGTATTCCCGGCTACGTTTTTGCTCTGAGGTAATCGTGTCGAAGTGAATCAACGTACAGAATGTATTGTACTTAAAAGATAAATAAGTGAGGATAAGAGTATTTTTTTATTTTTCCTCTACATAATTACTCTAACTGGATCCCACACTTTTAAGCACAAGATGTCAACGGGAGAGAAGATGATAAATTGTATTCAGGTTAAAGTCCTCGAGGCAAAGACTTGTGTGATGCACAACTATAATGCACAAAGAAGGATGAAGACGTTACCGGTCACAGTTCAGATTAGCTTGCTGAGTAAAATATCATTTGATGACAGAAAATAGAGAGGTGCTAGGGAAGAAATTAAACAAATCTTATTGGATCAAAATTCAATAAACTGGGATATGAAGTCGGAGAATTACAGAGAAACATAAGTGCGTCTGTATGAGAGTTTGCGCCTGGTATCGTACCTAGGCAATTTAGACGTCACATTTGGTGCAATTCTGCGACAGAGGTAAACCAGCGAGTGAAGTCGAGCTGTTGCCTTCGATGTCTTTAGCGCAGCCACTCAGGCGAGCCTAGAAAGATGGACAAAGGCCGCAGAGTGGCAGAGGAGACTCTCCTTCGCGGGAAAAAGCATTTTATTTTCTCACTATTATTGCTCTTTCTAATTTTTGTGGCCACTGAATTATAAGATTGTTACCGAAATAATGGCCGACTCAAGTGATGTGTTTGGAAACGTCATTTAACACAGTTTTTTAAGTATATTTTAGGCGAGTTTTGGAATACCTGATAACTACTATTAGCCCCTTTATAATTTCAACTTTTTCAGACAAAAACACTCATGAGCATAAATGCCATTAATCATGAATTAAAGAAAGAAAGACCTTCGTTAATTTTTCTTACATGACTTCAAACTTTGGCATGATGCCTGAATACTACCCTCAATATAAAAGAGTATGAGATGAAGTACTCGCTAGTAATCGGTAAGATGGTTTCAGAAATTCAACAAGGTGATGAGAGCGAGCATTGGTAACGAGGGTAAAGGACGGTCGCGCAGTTTTGACAATGAACAACTGAAAGCAATTGTTGAGCAAGGTCCATGTCAAATTGTAGGAGAAATGTCTCAGATTCTTCATGTTACTACAACAGACTCATGTCATTTGCAGATGAAAAAATCAGACTTACATCGGCGAATAAGCGCGGCCCAATTCTACAGCACGACAATACTCGGCTTCATGCTGGGTGGCGGCCATTGCCAAAATACACAGACTTGATATATGAGACTCAACCACATTCTACATATTCACCTGATCTTTCGCCCACTGACTACCATTTTTTATGTGTATAGGAACATCTTTGATAGTAAAACTTCAATGCCCACACCAGAGGTGGAATCAAGTTTCCAAAATTTTTTTGCATAACAGCAAATAAGTTTTTACCGGCGAATAAATAATCTCGTTGGTCGATGGCACAGTCGCATAGATGCCTAAAGCTCATATTTGAGCTAATTTAAATATGTTTACACTTGATTTTTCAAAAATTGATAAACTATAAATCTAAAATCGGTCAGTTGTTTTGTAATACCTTCACAGCAACATATTACAACACGAATTAACGTAGGTGATTATGTACGAGGACATTTCAGTACGGTAACGTCAAATTTTTGAGAAAATGCTAACTCCACTACGAGTATTACTTGATACGTATACTCATTGCAATCTCGATTAGATTATTCATTAGCCTTGCAAGGTACGCATACAAGTTTTTTAAGCTTGTGGCTAAAGTATCGTTGTTTCGGAAATATAATCTAACAAACACACTTGACATACTCGGTTCAGACGAGAGTTATGGATATGAGTGTTTGCAACGATAATTCACAGCAAATTTTTAAAAAAACTCGTCAGCGAATGTTTCTCGTGAAAGATTCTCGAGGAAAATGACAAGACGGCCTCATGTGGTCTGACGTCCGCAAAACATCCGCTTTGACGTCGCTGCCGCAGGATATTCTCAGTGACGGTGGCAAAAAAATGAATCAGCGAATCTCGGGCAGAAATGAACAGACAGCGTCGCGGCACCAGAGAGTGTTTGAGCGGTAAAGCAGTCTCTGCAACGGGGACATTTCATTTGAACCGTCGTGTTTGAAGGCTTGACAACTAAGAGCCGACTCAGAGACGGGAAACATGTTCGGACGGTATTTGCAAGTACTCAAAGCTCAGGTTTGAAAACGTCAATGTAGATGAAAATCACAATAGCAGTATTAATGTCTGGTCATGCTATGAAGAATACATTTATTTCTGATGTGTATTTTCAACCTACTACAACCATTGTCGATTTGAATCAACGTTCTTTGCGAATTAAAAATATTTTTAAAAAATGTGTTCATTTGGTAAGAGGAAACGTGGTCTAGGTGAGTATGCATTTACATGATTTCGTTCACGATTATTACTAACGTATCAACATGAATAGGGCAATAAGTATTCTTACATTTGAACTCAACTGTTAAGGGCTTAACCTCAATTACACCAGAACAATAATTTTTTGGCAATATAATAAAAACTGCTAAAAGTTTGTAGCACTATTATTCAAGTTTAAACTTCTTTTGCGTTTAGTTAACTCGATCATAGCACTGAAAATCGATAATTTTTTAATTAGAAGCAGTTCTCCCTGTATCAAACTGAGAAACTTCAATGATCCCCTTGTTGCAGTATGGTGAAGCCTGCAAGAACACCCAGACCAAATGAAACACTCAGTGGAGAAACAAAGGAACACGAACACAAAGAGACGAGCTACAAATAAAAATATGGCTCTGCCCTACCCAAGCAAACGTGCAGAGCTATAGCAAAGATAATATCCGTCAACTAAACCCATAGGATGCTACAGTAACAGAGCTCTACTGATATATCTGAGATTAGGCATGTCAAAGATGAAGACCGGGACTCGATGGTACGCTCACGAGAACAGCTACCAGAAACATACGTACGAATAGAGCCAAGGAATGCTAAAGCGTCAACATATGCACAATAAAAACCAGCTTCTGCAGTAAGTCCTCTATAGTGGTAAATAGTGAAGCATGCTAAGGATTGAAAATAAAAGGAATACTTGAAGGTCCATGATGTGCGTCGTTTACGTGGGGAGCATTTTTTACTATCACCAACATTAAACTCACTAAAACACAGACGTTTCGGTTCTTAAAAGAAACATCTTCAGTGTCTGAAAAAAGCGTAATTTTTGAATAGAATTCTACAAAAAAAAATAAGGCAGTACTCTAAAACATACACAATAAGAGTATAAATTCAAAATCCCGATAACTTTTAACCTTGTAAAAATGAATTTATTGCACAGTGACTAGTTTCAAATGAGGACCATGCTCATTGATCTTAAGACGGAATTTGGAAATGTACAAAGATTCTAAAATACGGAGGTCAAGTGTTGCACGGACAGAATTCAAAATTGTAAAATTTGTACCTTTAAATGGGTGGTCTTTGGTTAGACAGTGCTCTCTAATAGATGAGATGGATGGTCTTGCGAGGTTTCGTCCTGTTCGAAAGGAGACTCCCTTATGCTGAGCGCATCACACAAATAATAGGAGCGCGGTGCGTCCAATACAAGACGGCGAGCAGCAATCACGCGTCCATCCATACACGACACCGCTGCGCATGAACACGTCAGGAGCTTCCCTCCTCTCAAAGAAGGAACTTATGTTCATGTTATTACGAAAGTATATTCATGCATTTATTTGAGGGACGCTCTTATGGACCACGAATAAAATGCCACGTTTCATTTTGCCGGCTTGAAAGCCAATGGAAGGAAGTTGAAGGTATAGCTGCAATTTCGGAGCTATAGGCGAAATAATATTTTTCCTATGTAAATTATTTTTAAAATTTCAGAGTTTCTGGTTAAAAATTGAGGATGGGAAGTTATCATTTGTGAAATAACCACGTATAACTCAATTTCAGAATAAAACGGCTGATAATTAGAATTCATTGGAAAAGCTCTAAGAAATAGTGAAACTAGAACAGAAATTTTGGATTTATAAAAAATGTTACCAAAATATTACGTACCTAAGCCTGTAAAAGTATTTTTCCGAAAAATAAAAGTTGCAAATTGATTGTCGACTCTCTGACCATTCGCATCCAAAAAAGAAAGTATATTATTGGGTTCAGTTTCCTAAGTAAATTTTATATTTTGATGACAATTATTGTAGTACTCATAAAACTGTTGAGATTTCATTTCATTACGGAAGAAAATAAAAATGTTGAGATATCGGCGGTAAGATACAGGTCGAAATTGTATAGGACAACTTTTCAGATTTTTTTTTTCAAAATAATTCAAAAATATGTTAGCAACTATTGGGGACAATGCAGACCCCATGGCAAGACCATCTACTAGGTGGTAAATCTGATTGTAAAATTTAAAATTGGAATCTTTAAGAGTCAGATCCAGGAAGATGAACAGGATGAAACCTCGCAAAACCATCCACCTCATCTATTAGGTACCACTGTTTAACCAAAGACCACCCATTTAAAAGCACAAATTTTACAATTTTCAATTCTGCCCGTGCTACACTTGACATCCATATTCGAGAATCTTTCTAAATTTTCAAATTTCGTCCCAAGATCGATGAGTACGGTCTTCCTTTGACACTAGTCACTGTGCAATAAATTCATTTTTACAGGGTTAAAAGTTATCGGGATTTTTTAATTTATACTTCTATTGTGTACGCTTTAGAGTACTGTCTTATTTTTGTCTTTTGTAGAATTTTGTTCAAAAACTACTGTTTTATAAGACACTGAAAATGGGTTTTTAAACACTCGAAACGCCTGTGTTTCAGTGATTTTAATGTTCGTGGTCACGTTAGCATTTCTTTTTATCATTAAAATTAGGTTTCCTCCAAATTGTCCTATCTCGCATATATTGCTGTACAGGGGGCAGAAGAAAACTGTCTTACAACAAAGAGTTACGACAGATGTGCAGGATGCATCAGCCAACAGGTAACGCGGCAATTAAGGCAAGTTTCAGCAGCAATGAGCTGTGTCACGGAAAATTATGTAGGTCCACGGACTCGAGATTGGCGCCTCAGCAATGAGAGCTGGTGCCACAAAGAAAGCCTTGTCAAATGGAACAATAGTTCAGCGCTATGAGCTGGGAGAACACTCGAGTGTTACAGCTGAGAGTGCCTAGCACAACTATTTCCCGACCACCATTAATGTCATCCAGACAATGCCAGTATTCAGTCCATGTCGCAGAGAAAAATAGAAACGTGTCCGCAACTCCTATGGAGCCTCTCAGGAGCTCGTTCAGCGACAGCGCGAGAGATAATTCAACACCTCCTGAGAATGGAGGCAAACGAAACCAAAAATTTGCAAAATAAAATAACGTAGGAATTTTCTTCCCATAAAAAAGTAGTGGTCGGGCGTGATTTGCGTCAATGAGTGCCTCTCGTGAGAAGTAAACAATTTGTTTAGAAATAAAGTATTCACAGGCTGACTCTGCCCAACTTAGAAGGTGATGGGTTCGTTGCATGAGTTATTGCACAACGGCGGGAGAAGGCACATACAGAACGTCCAGGTTGCTTCATTTGACCTCCCGCACAGACTGGAGATGAAGACTCGCCCTTCGGTCCTTGGAAAAACTGGCGATAAAATAAATCAAGTAAAAAACCTCTGTAATTTTAATCCAAACTTTATGCAGGAACGTTAGGGAGAATCGTGCCGAGCTTTTTTCATAGAAATGTTATAACCACAAAAAACACGAGACAGCGCCATGAAATCCGTCTAACCTACGAAGAGGCTTAATGAAAACATGATCGATGTAAAGTTTTGTTTCTACACTTACATAAAACTTGATACACATGCAATACAAGCAGTCAAATATACTGAGCTTTAATACTTGAATATTTGCTCAGCAAATATTCGATCGCCGGGTGCAATTTAGCGAAGAATAGGAGGCTGACGAGTTCTTCAAGCTCGTTGAGACGTGATTCACTATAATATCGAAAGCTCCTCTACAAAATGCGAGCATGACTGAACACGCCTTCATGCACCTAAACTTGGCCTAGTGCGGCCCTAAATCGACACTGATGCAATCTGCCGCCGACGGTAAACACGAGGTCGATACATCCTTCAATTTCCGTCGCGCCCTTGCGGCGCGAACCACAGGCTTTATATTTGATCGATGTAATCGATAGCGTTCCTGACCATACATGAACACAAAATGATAGCGCTAGAAAAGTGAATTGGGTAAAAGGTTATAAGGTCTTTTCAGAAGTAGATCGTATCGTCCTTACCTTTGGATTCTTTTTTCGATACTGAGGTTTATACAGAATAAATCAAAAATTAGTAACACATTCTATATTTATCTTAAAAGTTATACTCAGGCATATAAAAAGAGACATTAGCTAAACACCACATCATAAAAATAATGGGCGTTAAGTAAACAGTTCCTGCAATCACCGAAAAATGTAATTGTACTCGAAAGATGCTATCACCGAAAAATGTGATTGGATTCTAAGTAAATAAATTTATATAATTTTGCGTGCTGAGAACCCCACTCTCTAGAGCATGGTTCGAACACTTCATTTAAGTTCTAAGACTGAACAATTAAAATGAAATAAAGAAGCAAGTCTGAGAAGATAGCACACGTTGGAAAATATGTTAATGCTCTGAATTAGAGAAAACAATTAAAGATGCCACGATCAGGAAAGCTCCAGAACAAGGCCTGTTGTGGAAGCGGTGGGCCAGGCTTCCGCAATTCTTGCCACCGTCAATACTGATGGATTAATCTGTCTTCAGGAGCGACTGGGGAATTTCTTGGTGGCAACCCAATTTCCTGTGAGCTGTTCTCAGCAAGAAGAGGCCCACCAATTTTCTGACCAACTTGCCACAAAAGTACTGCAAGGGCAACCATCGTAACGCAACCAATAACTTTCTGCCACAACTGCGGGCGACGGCCGAAAAATTGTCCACTTTCGCTAGCCTCACGCGAAGGAAGCGTGGCGACACATTAGAATCTCTGAAATCGTTCTATTAAAAGACGAATCTTAGGACTGAGTAACTTACGAAAATAATACTTAGAGACCATTGTGTATTATTTTCGAGACCTGCTTAGAGACCTGCGGGCGAGCCATTAAAACTTCAAACGGGCTTGTCACGAGAGGCTGAAAAATACCTTTAATGAAATTATACATTCCAGTTGGGCGATCTAACATGAGATGAATTATAAATATAAATAACATAATTAATATACTTGAGACAACCTAGTTCAAACGCATTTTTGAAATATTATCTGTGACTCGAATGGATAAATAAAAGCCTAATGGAGGGAAAACGTGATCTGCACACAAAATCGATCCAGTAACAGGGGATGTGCATCAAGATACATAGCTGCCACTTTTTCTGCTGGATGATAAAGCCGTACAGGCAAAAAAGTTAATTGAACGGATATTTTCTAAGTGCTGTAGCAAAAAAAATATCACGGCCGAAGATTTTTTTACCTAACATCTTAGATGGGAAACGGCTTGAAAAATAAAATCGGCTGTCCAGGGTTGGAAATAAAGGGTTCATAAATTTATCAAACATACCAGATACATATTTTATCAGCAGAACGCAACCTTTCACAACAGATGACCTAGACAATGAGGAGGGTACTGCAAGCACCTGCACTCAGAGTGCTGGTCATAATTTACAACGTACTTCACCCTGCAAAGGCCCCCGTTTGTCGGCTCAACACGTTCAGATACACCATATTTGAGGAATTAATACGTTGTTTACGAAGGTATGACTAATAGCTACAGTACAATATCTGTAGTGACTTCTCTTAAAATTTCAGTTGCTCTAAAAATGGAGTATAATGAACGCAGATGCTGTAACTGGACCGTAGTTTGAAATCAAAAACAGCTTTATAGCTTTGCAGCCGCTGATCCCAGTTTATCATGGTATAACTCAGTTATATGGGCGTAACGATCTGCTTATCCTGACGCAACATCTCAAGTCATTTGTGTTTTCGTTTAGCACGACATAAGGAACCGGTGTTTAATGAAGAATGTCACGGTTACTTGCACTTTAGCCTTGTATAGTAAACTACGCGAGTCATAAAAGCCTCCAGCGATTCGAGAAACGTTTCAGATTATGCTTTTTAAAATCAGAACGATCGTAAGACGACTGCCGTTATAGCTAGCAACGACTGCCGTAATAGCTTTGGCAAACATCCGCAAGTGGTAAACATCTCAGGAAACAGAGATGAATCCAGGAAAATCTAAGCCCTGTAGTATACATATACACGTGGAAGAAGGTTCGTTGATTTTTCGAGAAATTGAAGAAGGCGGAAACTTGGGACCACACGAGAGGAACAGAACTCAGCTCTGACATCCAGAAACTTTCCTGAGCGAGCGCAGCCATTCTAGAGCACAATATCGGTTGAACCGCTTCAGCTAATTTTATTGTAGAATTTACCTCATTTATATATTAGGCTATTGAATAAATTACATTGAAAAAAAAAACTTTTCTCTAAAATGCAATATGTCATCAGCTGTTTCGCTCCGTCGACGACGCAAGCTCGAGAAATTAACAATTAGTGCATCTGTTGAAGTGGACCCTAGAGGCGGGATTAGATTATGTCCGTCCTTAGACCACGTCTTCACGTGGAGACGTCCTTAGACATTGAAATATTCACCGCTGCCCAACCCTGGATGATTCGTACAGTTTCCACAGAAGATATATTTTATAATTAAGAGTGAAAATATTAAACAAAATTTCTCCTTTCACACGGATATGGTTTCATATGCACACAAAACACGTCGCGCAGGACAAGAGTATTCAACCGAAGCAGTTTTCTACGTTTAATATTTTGTTACGAAACCTTTGTGGGCAATTACAGCTCGAAAACGGATTTCATGTGATGAAATTAAGCGTTCCCAAGCTTGCGGCGGTACATGAGCCCATTTTGCCAAGCATTTTTCCTTCAGTTTATCAAGATTTATCACACTTCTCTGACGAACCTTTTTTGTAAGCGATTCTCGAAGATGTTCGGTAGAATTCAAGTCCTGGGATTGGCTGGGGCTCGGGAGAACATTGATTTTGTTCTTCATAAGTCACTCGGATGTTAACTGTGCCAGTGCTAAGGCTCATTTTCTTGCTAGAACATTCAAACATTCATTTTTCTTTTTGAAATAAGCATTTCGCACTTGGAATGAGACCCTTCTCCAATGTTTGATGGCACATGACCCCATCAATATTTCCACCAATGTTATGAAGTGCACGAGTGTCGTGGGCTGTAAAACAACCCAAGTCATTATATGTTCTGCCACCTCTGTGGTTCACAGTTGGGATGGTATTATGTCTCACATGACGTCTCATGTATTACCCACAAGTGACGAACATGGTTACGACCAAACAATTCGATCCTGATTTCATCAGGCTTATCAGCAGTATTCCGAAATGCATGTCCCTTCACCTAGTTTTATTTTGCAAAACTCAAAAGACATACAATGTGATATTTTGGGCAGCATGGAAGTTTTACAGGGTGTGAAATATTTGATCCCATCACTGTGAAGTTCTCTGTTGCTGGTTCTTCCACTCATTGCTGTCCCAGAGGCCTTCAGATTAGTTTTTAACTCTTCGCGAGTCAACAAAGGCTTATTTTTAACCTTTATCAGAGGTCGACCAGACCGTAGAAGAATCTTCCGCAGAGCATCTAACCCTAGTAAATTACCATTTGAGCCATATTCCTTAAACTTACGAATAATTGACCTAACGATAGATTACGGTACATTCATCTGCGTGGAAATCTTTCTGGACGATATTCCTTAAGAACGGAACTGACCTACTCGCTTCGTAGATATTCTGAGACGTCTTCGAGTTTCGGCATGAAGTCATTTTGTTGACTGTATGCTACGATGGCTCATCAGTGGCTAACCGTTATATTCAATGCCGCCCCAAGTTGACTTTCATCTCGAAACATCTAAAATATTTTACAAGTAATTCTGGTACGAGGTGACAGAAACTATATCGTAATAATCGTGTGAAAATGCTTCGCATAAAAACTTGAATGCTGTTGTCACGTGCAATGTATTATTTTAGTGTACATGAAGCTTTTTAATTGTGAATGGTAAAGACTTTGCTCTACAATTTCACTTTGTTAAAATAAAATTTGTGTTTTTTGAAGCTTTTGAAGTTTCAAGTACGTTGGCTTGCGAGGCGGGCACTGAAAATGGATTTTAACGTGATCAATTACTTGAGTTCCCCACTGTACATTTATGAAACACAAGTTCTTATAATTCATTCCGTCCTTCTACCATGATCATTTATTTCAATATGTTTGTCATTCCTCAAGATGTAGAAGAAATGATTCGAAACAGTCGAACGTTAACAATTTGCTTCAGTTTTGCAGAAACTGTGCTACAGACCGTTCCCAATCCATGAACGACTTGTAGATTCTACTAAAGCAAACCTCCTCGTTTGCGGGTCCTTTCTATTGTCTCGGAGCTCAATTTGCTGTTCAGGTTGTCGCTCAAAGCTGTATTGACTCTGATAAGACTCCTCTTTTCTCGGATAGATTCTGATAAGACTCGCTTGCAATTTGCAGGTCTGCGTATTTTGTCTGTCCATTTTGATTTCCCTAAAATTAGGCACAAATCTGTTTTACCAAGAGCTGAAGTAGCTACTGCCAACCACACCCACTTGAACTTTAATTTGATTCTTGATGCCTCATTTTTCATTGTACGATAGAAGTAAGAATACTTTTAGGTAACAAACAGATCATATTTAACTGTGTGAAGCGCGGCAGTTATGAAGTCAGTAAACCATATTTGCTCTTTCGATGCAACTATAGATCAAAAACGACGAGCATTCCTGACGGTGAGTTTGCACTGCAGGGGAAATTTAGGAATGCCCGACACGTGAGCTGTCGCCGACGAGTGCGAACAGTTCAGTTGTCGAGTTCATTTTGCTGCCAACCGGTCGCCATACTTCGCCTGCAACTGCGTTGTGCCTCGGCTCCGTCACGACGTGGCTGCCTGGGGGTCCCCCAGGGGACGTGTTGAGGTCTTACCCATTCTTCCTTGTGCAGTATTACGCTAAGTTTTTTATTGTCATTTAAATAAAATAAATTAATGCTTCAAACACCCTTTAATTTACTCCTACTATGTACCTAAATATTCTTTGCGCTTTAATTGTCATAATAATACGATAAATTTGTGCAACAAATACACTTCGATCCAACCCTACAAGGTGCGAAACATGTAAGATTCATCACAAAGAATGAATTAAAAAATGATTCGACTTGAGTTATTCAGTAAAGAATAGGAATCGGGGTGAGCTGTATTAATATTACTGGTTAATTAGTTTAGCAGTGGAAATCACAGCGCAATGCTCAAAGGTCGACTGGCCTCATCCTCAACTCAGTGCTTTACGTAACTATTGATATCACCTTTCATATATACTAAGTATTAGAATTTGTGGTGCACAGTTTTAGCACGCTACAAGAATTCTTACAAATGCGTTTACGATGTTCATATTGACACCCGTTTTTAAAGATTTGTATCAGAACTTTTTTTAGCTTCAGTATATTGTACGTACTAGATTTTAAGCATAAATATAATAGCTGAAGCAAAAGTGAATTACGCTACGATTTCCGTATTTTCATTTCAAGTAATACATGGTGTCCATAAAGTCTGTCTCGGATTCAGGTCTTCCTAAATCCATACCGTATCATGAATTTTTTATGCCTTATTGATGACTTATTTGCCATCAATGGTAATCTGACTGAAGTACGTGCGTTACCGATGACTATTCAAGGTAAAGACCAAAATCAAGGAAATATTTTATGGACGCTCCGTATTTTCTGTATGCCAAGAATAGTTTTTCTTTCGTCCTTCGAAGAAAATAACTCATTTCAAATTGTAACAAAACGGAATGACACCATCACATGGGTGACCGAATAAAAGAGGAATATTCCCAAATGAGTTTCTCAATTAAACACACATTTGCGACACACAAGAAACACGCTATACACCCACGGACTAAATGTTTCCGTATCTCAGAAGTGTCGCCCTGAGCGCAACTGGTTCTGCAGGAGATGCCTGCGCGCAGCACGAGCATCCGTGTGCCGGTCACAAAATCTATGATAATTATCAGTGCAAGCGTGAAAATTTGTAGTGCTTTAGCGAGCAGCTGTTTTCTCTTATTTTATTCGAGTTGAAGCTGTTCATGAGGCAAAGCTGAGCTCTTGTTATGCCGTTTGATACGTGTTCCTGTTTTACGCCAATATTGTTATCAGTTACTTCTACAGCCACGATCATGAGTGCTAGATGAAACAATTCAAGCAAGCTAAAAAAAACGAATAAATATAGTGAAAAATGGATAGCTTACAAAATGTTCTGTGCAGCTGAATCGATAGAGTCATGGTAGTTTCGTGAGAATTGTTTTTAAACATTCAGTTGCACCCCTTCCTAAAACTAGTAAATTATCGTTTTTATTTTGAATTGATTTCCATCAATCACTTAATTTGTACATTGCTATTTCAATCATGCAAGGTATATTTTCATTTTTTCACAATTATTATTATTATTATTGGGGTTAGACGCAATGCACNACCTCTATTGCCTATGGCCTATCCTATGCCCCCTGAGGGGATTTTTTTTCACAAATTTCCTTGAATTGATAGCGTCGCAACGTCACGGTGCATACGTCATTGTTGGTCAATAAGGAAAGTATTCGTTTTTTGTACGAGAAATAAGAGGCACAGCAAACAGCTCTGTATGGACACATTTAGAAACGACATTGCTCAGTACGATCAAATGTGACTATTTTTCATCGATACTTCCCAATGATGAAAGCAATTTCCCAGCTCTGCAACTTAGGACGAAATTTCATTTACAAATTTTATACCTTCGCCTTTCATATACGATATGTACGTCACACAGAAAACAAACTTTACTATAACGAGCCTAAATACAAACTTTCTAAGTCTGTTCGGTCATGTCGAGCTTGAAAGCAAGTTGGGATATACTTGTGTTTACAGTAAAGCCCAAAAATAGCACCTCAAACACGTGCTTCAAATTACACACTCAAATCATCGACTAGCTCCCGACCAATCTAGTACAGAAATTAAACGCTGGACGCAAATTATTTCAGTATTCTGCAAGGGTGATAGAACCGAAAATTGCCTTCAACCCACCAGACAAAATTTCAAAGAAAGAGGACGACGAGCAGCCAATCAATATATATCACGACAACCAACACGACATGCACCGGTTATTGAGCACCGCCCAGCCCAAGCAATTACTGGTCAATATAGCTTAGACATAGAAAGCATTCCTGGGGAATACCTAGCGGGTTGGGCAGCCCACATTTGCGACAATGCGGCGACTACTTTGAACGCTGGCACTACGCTTGAAAAAGAGGGGATCCGTCAAACTGCGGCACTCGGAGCTGCAGTTACTCGCTCTTATGGCGGACGTACTCGTATCGCTTATGATGCGCATATCACTAGAAGTACATGAAGGCTGGGCAATCTTTAGTCCGCGGAGGGTTGCATTTGGCAGTGTTGACGAACCAAACCATGCTCTCCGCAGCACTCGCTGCCACAAAAACGGAAGGTTTTGTCACAGCGGAACACGCCGTCTGTTTACTCGCCCCGACTCAGCTTGTATCCACTGAGCAGTTGTTGACAGTGCACAGCTGAGTCCAAATGTCATGCAATCAACACTGGTTCATTAAAAAATTTAACAACAGGCTAGGAAAATTTTCATGTTTGGGTGGTACAATGTTTGATGCAGTGAAATCTCACAGTTACTGGGAGTTTCAAAAGGACTCTTCAGTTTTATTTTGGCAGGCCAGAGCCCCACATGAAATTGCAAATTCTAGAGATTAAAATAAACACTGAACGGTTAATAGTCACGTTCAGTCTTTACGATCCGTCACACAAACTAAAATTTTGTCCTATCATTCTATTTTCGAATCTAATTTTATGTTTCTTTTTTAGTAAATACACAAAATATCGCTCATCTTGTATTCTTGGTTTCAATCATAAACGTTAATTTTCAACTAAACAAATGACAAATAGAGGCAAGAACTTTCTTTTTACGGTCAGGTCAATGAATGTTCGAATTTGCCTATATTATATAAAAGATCAATAACATATATAATTATATATGTTACCATCACTGAAAAATTACTTCTGTATATACATGCATTATAAAATGTAGCGTTATAAAATGTATATACATTATACAAAATTCATGTAGCGTTGTGTCCTAAATTGAGAATCAGTTATATTATAAGAAAACAGTGGCCCTAATTCAAAGTTTTCTAAGTACTATTTTAGCGACTTACTTCTAGTGAGATACATTGTATAAATTGATTTACCTTAAAATATCACATAGATAACACGATGAGAGTAGTTACCTAAGTTTTCTATTTTATAATTCGACGGCGATCTAAACTACTTGAATGCGCTCACCTAGCGAGAGCTAGCCTGCCTCACCGAGAAGCAGACTCCTGCTGCAGCGTTGTGGTAGACCTTGTGTGAGCAGGGCAGAGAATTTCTTCTCGTAGAACCGCACTGCGCATTGTAGCTCGGAGCACAGAGGTTGTTAAGAAGTTAATGACGTATTTTTCTCTGAACGAACGCTCCAACTTTTCTCGTCAGAAATACAATGCCAGCTCCTGCGCGCAGTGTCGAAACAAAGTTTTACGCGCGCGCTTATTTCATTGAGACATGAAATATCGAAGTGATGCCAATATCGGTATCTACGATGAAACACACCTTTTTTTGAGCTGTAAATCGGCCCAGAAATGTCGTCACACTCCCGTACTTTTTTAATCCGTTGTCTCCTAGGACTTGAGCACTCTATGGAAGAAAATATCACTGGAAAAGTTATTAATACCCTAAGATGTAATTGCAATTCCCCTGACATGAACTGTTTTCCACTCATGCAAATGCTCGTTCATTTTCGGATTAAAATTTGATGGCTTAGAAAGAGTTTGTAGTACCAGGAGATAAGTTCCGATAACAAGATAAAATGTCAAGTGGCATTTGATGAAAATATTATTAACCTTGATTAATCAGTAAATGCATGAAGCTGAAGAGAAAGTCTTAGTTCAGTTGCATGCAAGTTAATTTTTCAGAGACGTTTTACATGATTAGTATAAACTCTTAGAAGGAGCAATGGCGAGTTGGTGTCGAATGGTTTTCAAGACATAAAACAGAACTTCGCGAATGCTTCACATTTCTGGACATTTTTCTATTAAACAAACCCTAAGCTCTCCCCCCCCCCATCAGTTCTTTACTCTAAACTGTTATATTTGCCGTGAAATGGAGGCACGGAACAGCTTGGACTCGAGAGTACCGTCAGGAGACAAATTGCTAAGTGCTATTCCGAAAATACTTTGAAGTTATAAGATCCTTTTCCATCACGTGCATTAGCATTGACAACACGAAATTGTTTCAGCGAGTTGCCATTCGCTTTATCTAATTGGAATTGAAGCGCAGCAACGCCAGAGAGGGTTGCGGCAGCAGCAGCAGCTCTGCAGCAAATGGACGGCAGAAAGCAAGTGTTGTTAAGGAAAAAACTCAGAAGGCAAAAAATAGCATTTGGGAGAAATTACGACGGCTACGGAAGCTGTGAGAGCGCCTGAGCTAGAGAGATGACGTTGAATTAATGTTTCTCCTTAAGCAGGAAAGGAAACTCTAATCACGAAAAGATTTCAAAGCTCACATTTCAAAAAGCAAAGTTTATTAAAGCTGGTCCTTTCGCACGGACTGTGGTCAAACTCAGAGGAACGTTAGCTTGATATAAATGCAGCTGTTAACAAATGTTCGAACTGATTTATTACTCACGTATTTGAAATGAAATATTGTGGGTGGAACTGCCCTATTTTGATGGAATTGAGGATACTTGAAGCAATTCATTTTCCCAGGATCAGAACTTAGAACGGACATTAAAAACAAGCTAAAATAACATAATCGATGCTGAAAGCTTCGCTGCCCAAACCTGCCAACACGCAATTGACGTTTATCCTCGTCAACAATCCCAACTTCACGTGAGACCAATTGCTGGGAGCTCCTAGGGAATTATATCCTACACAAGAATAGATCGAGGCATGAATCATCTCATTCGAAAGCTTAAGCTGTGGTCAACTAATATCTGTGTTCGGACCTTCATGACCGCTCATCCAGTTTTAATACTGAGCCTCAGCAAGTGCCCTGGCCAGGTCTCTT
This sequence comes from Orchestia grillus, assembly GCA_014899125.1. NCBI lineage: Eukaryota > Metazoa > Arthropoda > Malacostraca > Amphipoda > Talitridae > Orchestia > Orchestia grillus. Next base: position 15,364 of record VOMN01107562.1, on the reverse strand, counting down.
CCATGAACTTTGCCATATAATTGAACGATAGACGTTACTCTTCATCACGGAATTGTCGCTTATTACGTGCAGGTGCGCGAGTCAATCTACGGACAACGAAAGACAATGATTCGGTCTTTGAATTTTGCAATCGTGGAAACGGTGTAACGCGTTTCAGTTTAAAGAAACGATCAAGGACTTTGCAAAATTTTCAATTGCAAGCCTCGTGAATTATCTTGAAAATTGTTGCTCACACTTATACGTCACGAACTAGATAGAAATTGAGCACTATAATACTGAAAAAACGCAATCATACGGGATGACCTTCAGAAAGTAAATGCTAAATAACAGTTTACTGCTAATATTGAAGAAAGAACAGCACTCATTTAATGAACAATATTATGGATTGGGGCCATGAAAAGCTGTTAGATCAGAAAGAAATGAAATAGGGAAGTCCATCGAGAAACAACTTCCCTCGAGCTCAGGTATGACATTTTTTGATGCTCTAAAATATTCATAAAATAATGAAAGAACTTGAACAAATGCATCGTCGAGCGACAGAATCAACAATTCAAAAATATGTTTTGAACAGAACAACGTTCGCCAACTGTTGGTATTTCAGTGTTTTGAAAACTAAAAATTCTGTAGCGAGACATTACTACTTAGGTAGTCTGTTTCTTGAAGAATTATAAATGAAAAACAGTAAAATTTGATCATACGATGCCCATGAGTTTTTCGTTTGATAAACACTAATGCGAAGCTTGTTTTTACTAATTTTCTGACAGAAAAGATCTGGCAAATAATTGGAGTTAAGCGGAAATTTTTTCTTTAAAAAGGATACAGGAATCTCAGAAGCGGTGAATTTGCCTCTGAATAAATAATCAGCAGCTCATATCAAATGTAATCTGAAGAACACATTTTATTCAAAGTGAATTCATTTCACCAGAATATTTGTGATACTTTACAAAATTTCATCCTAAGAAGAATATTAGGTAAAAGAATACGATCATGCAGCATCAGCTAATGCCTCACGCAATAGCAAGAAACGTTCTAACTGATAGAAAGAATGTTAAACAATATGAAGAATGAAAGCAAAATTATAAAGGATGGGACAGAAAGGATAAACATTTTTAAAGACCTGAAAGAATGTTTTTCCCTGATTCAGCGTATGTGCTAAATTGCACAATTCAGTTTACAAAGCAGAACATGTGGAAATTATTCCGTCAGCTCTGCTAAATCATAATTGACGCTGGGTCGCATAATCAAATGATCAAATGAGACAGAATTTTCCGTCGTCTGCTCCAGCCTACCCATTGTGTGCTTGGGAAGACGACGAATGAATCAACACTTCCAGAGTGAATTATGAGAGGGCGATTAGAGGATATAGCGGCGCTCGCTTCAAAGAGGACTATCAAATGTCATGCAAATGTACTCGCTAGAAGTGCGCCTGCACTGCTGCATCAACACTAGCTGAGTTCTCGCATTTCCGAGCACAATCTGCAGCGCGAGACCTTAACGTTGTTAGCAACACAAACATTGTGTTCGCTGGCAGCTTGTATTTACATTTTTACGCTCTCATTGGCATGACTTGTATGTATGAAGGAATGAAAAACAAGCGAGCAGCTTTCAAATTCAAGAATGTTTGAAAATTACTTTAGTTATTGGAAATTTTTCATGCACAGGAGAAACCCACGATATTTGAATGTGGGTATTCAAGGTCGTAAGTTTATAATTTTTTTTTACTATACGAAGTTTATCTAATTGCAACATCGACAAATGAGTGAATGGCAATCACGGAAGTTTTTCATGTGCTTACCGTGTTTGGCAGCACAAAAGTAAGCTCCGCTCAGGGCCTGGACCACAAGAAGACCGGGCTTAATTAATGCAGCTCAGCTCACCGTCTTGCTATGCTGCGCTATTTGATATATATTGCTAAATGCAACACAGCAACACCTTCACTGATACTGCATTGTTGGACGTTCATAACCATAACATAACAGAACAACTCTTCTAATATTTTATCCCATGTGTTACGTAAAACTTACTTCAACTACAATGATACCGAAGAATAATTAATATAACTGTTAGGAGCAGTCAAACGTTAATTTTTAAGACAGATTAAACAGTGTTGAACCCTTGTGGTGTGTTGACGTGAAGTGGTAAGCTCTTATTCAGTTTACTCGGTCATCCTGGAGCACTCTGGCCGTCCTGTAGCACACTGGTACCCTCCCCCCCCTCGTCCAACACGTTCACCACGGCTGGGAGCCGCGTTTCGCCGTCTCACCGGCCGTACATGTCTCGACAAATTGGTAGCGCAGGTCAGTACGGCGAACTCACATGATGCAGGCAAATGCATATCACATTCTTGAATAACTGCCCAAAAAAACTCAAGGATTTCAGTGCACTGGACTCGGACAGTGAGTCTTACGCCTACATGAAATAAAGTTAACTAGGCTGTAAATAAAGGAGGGCCTCAGCAAACAATGTAAAGTTAGTTTGTTTGGCACACATAGCGTAATTTCACTATGTTTTCGTATCCCATGTCATAGATGTGACAAGTACTCTACACTCACTATTCAAGTTGATATAAAATTGGCTGTAAACAGCCTGAAATAGATACAAATGGACTTAATGTTCGCACTGTTCCTGATACGACTCAAGAAAAACGGAAGAATGATCGCACAAATTTTTACAAGTATTATATAATCCTCAATTATAGAGGCGTAAATAAAACGAAGAATCAAGACAAAATACCAAGGATCTGTCATACGTAAACGTGAATGTGTTCTGATGCGCATAAATAATTAATCTAATTCCACTAAGGAAGTAAAGTTAGAGAGAATGAATTTCAACGTAATAGGGTATAGCTCTCGCATCCGACTTCAGTCACAAGGCACTCAGTTTCATGTTGAGGGTGACGCAGAAAAATAATTTTTGAAATGCGTACTGCAGCGTCCATATACTTTTCAGGGAGTAAATTTTCGAACATTGAAAATTTGAATGTTTATCTCTCAAAAGGTAAATTGTAGTGGTACAGTTGCTGTAAAAAAAAAATGTTGTTGAATTTTTCCATTTATGTTGGGTTTTCAAAAGTTGCCGGTTTGCTGGGGTACCCTGTGCGTATGAGTTGATGGAAGGAAATCACTTGGACATTAAGGAAGGCGTGGAAGCGTATTTTCGCTCCTGAATGTACTCGTAAAACTAAGACGTGAATTAAAATCTACTGACCATGTTCGGGTGATTGAAGCAACGAATATGAATCGATGACAAACATTTACAGTTGTGGCGCTACAGCCCTTGTATAGTGAAGGTATTGAACGAAAGTACAGCTCTTGAAAACAAACGAAGACTTCACAAGTACGCTTGCTGAAATTGGGTGACTAATGCCGGAAAAAGTGGACCTAACGTACCGGAGACCACTACTACCTCTGGGCAGCAGCACAAGCGCTGCTGTGGAGCGACGGAGCGCGGGTAGAGCTAAAAAGCAGAGTTATGCCGAGCACTGCCAGAAAACATGAAGCTGCTCATGGAGCAACAGAATTGCAACACCGAGGAGCACAAGAAACGGCCTCAAAGATGGGCTCATCAAGATGGACAAAAAAAGTGTGATCAGAATGAATTTGAAAATATCTTACGACTGCGTCTAGATATCACAAATTAAAGTGTGTAATATAACTCCGAAAGGACGACTGGATGAACTGGTCGGTCGTATTTCATGAAAATAAACCTTTTCGTGATGCTGGGAAACGAAACTTCTATTCCTCCAAATATTCACATGACAATTATAATAAACCTCCTTAAATCAAACACTCGCATAAATACAGTAAAATGTGAGTAATCATTCCTAGTATCAAATTCATCAGAGCAGCGAAAGATGAACTGCAACGTTTGTATATAAGCGTGTAAAAAATTACACAAAAAATACACGTTATGGATCATACAGTGTTTGACGTAGAATTTATTCAAAGTCTAATAAATGCTGCACGTCCTCTGAACCCAAAAAACACTCAACCAAAGTCAAGTGCCGCACACTCACAGACTGTGATGTAGTTCGTTCGGAATGTATTCGAATGGAATGTGTAATCGTTACGAAAGGACCGCTTCGCTTCTCACAATTTTAAAACAAAATTTCTAAATAAGCATTTATTTTTTCATTAGAAGCTCAAAATTAAAATGTAAAATTATTTAATACGCGAACTAAACTGAAGAAACACACAATGGCGTCATCGAACCTACCCCGGTTTTACTTAATTTTCAAGTTCACATTAAACTGTTGAATTCAAGTTAAAAGGTCCCGATTCAAATTCAAATACGGAAAGTTCAAATTAAGATGAATCAATTTCATATTGAATGTGTCAAATTGACATTGAAGTAAATGAAATATTGAATCACATTAAAATAAATTTGAAATTAAAAGTGGTCAAGTTCAAATGAAATAAATCAATTTCGTATCAAAATATGAAGAACTTTTCAAAAAATTAAAAAATTATTACAATATTTCATTCTAAACTGATTGAAACAAGTCGATGTAATAAAAAACATAATTGTTCACAAAAATTTTACGAGCAATCCTGTCAAAAATCTCAAGATGACATTTTCAAGATTCACCATGAAATAACATTTTTGTGTAACGTAATCATATATTCAGTATACTTGTACACCGTAGGCCAAAAATTCGGGACACTTTTTTAAATTTTGAGATTCCTGAATACAGGGAGAATGTTTTTGCTAAAATTTGTATACACAATAGTTATGGCTTCTTTAATAAGGGGTAAGAATTTCGTTGGTTTCTAGTCGGTCGGAAAAAGATGTGAGCAAATCAGTACTAATAATGAAAAATAAATGGCCAAAATTGCGGTACCAGAAGCCAAAATACGGTTATTTAGAATGTATGCATACATATATTACAACTCATCTTATCTTCTGATTCGCTACAATGAAGAATAAGTTTCTAATTTAAGTTTCTGAACATTGCGCCATTTTGCATCACGACTAAGTCTCACAAAACGGATACATCGGTTAAAAAAGAAATAATTGAGCTGAATAAACAAAATTATAGCGTCAGAAAAAAAAATCATAATTTGAAGCTTTATCAAGGTGTCATCGAAAGGATTAGTTAGCTGTACAAGGACACCGGACATTTATCACCCCTAATGAAGCAGGTAGACCGAGAAGAACATCCCGGCAGGAACACAGAATCATTAGAAGACTGCCTCTAAAAGATAGATTCCAACCAGCACCTGCTATTCCTCGGCAAGCTAGTGCCACCAACGTCAGGAATGGGTCAAAGAAAACTGTATGAAAACGTTTAAATGAGATGGACTATTCGCATGGTTACCTCTGAAGAAACCTCTCATCAGAAGAAGAATGAAAAACTAAGATTAGGCTTTGTCAATAGACAAGTCATGTGGAACCGCAATCAGTGACGAAATATTTTCTTCAGTGATGAGAGGAAATTTAATTTATTTAGCTCTGATGGAAAAATGCTTGTAAGAAGACGCACTGGCGTAAAATTAGCAAGCAAATTCACCATAAAAACTGTGAACTATTGTGTTAGCAGCGTCCTGGCATTTGGGATGTTTTCCACTCAAGAAACGATTCCTCTTATCCTCTTGAATATAAGAGTGAAAGCAGAAATGTTAGAATATTCACCATGACGCGCCATTGCAATACTCAAAAGCTATATGTGTGCAAATCTCATATTCATGAACTCGAAAAAACGGAAAATGCCTTATGACTCCATGCCATAAGGCGAAGTCTGTCATGGAATTTCTGAAAAAAAGTCCAATTTGGAAGTTATGGATTAGTTGACTTTAAGTCCAGACTTCAATCCAATTGAGAACCTTCAGAACACTTCGGGAACACGTGTAATGGCTGGGAATCCAACAAACACCGAAGATTTGTAGCACAAAGTTCATGAGGGAAAAACAACTCCAGCAGAATGTCTTCAGCGTGGAGAATCTTGCTGCAGGAGGGTGTACAACAGCTGTGTTAGGGAGTTCGGGTCTGTTCATTAAATAGGAAAATGATTACTGTTGCTTGCTCGATTTTCAAATGTTATATTGTATTTGAGAATTTGTTTTTGTTTTTCGTCCCACACTAATGACTACCTGTTTTTCATTATTAAAATTGATTTGACCACATTTCTTTTTTAATCCATCAAAAACAAATAAAATATATACACCATTTTATAAGAAGCCTCAACTAATATGAATAAAAGTTTCACCAAAACTCACTCCCAGTATTCGAGAAATCCCAAAATATAAAGTCTTAAATTTTTTTTACAAAAGTGGCCCGCAAAAGTGGCCCGCAAAAGTGTCCCGCAAAAGTGTCCCGCAAAAGTGTCCCGTAAAAGTGTCCCGCCAAAGGGTCCCGCAAAAGTGTCCGCCCAAAAGCGTCCACCCAAAAGTGTCCGCCCAAAAGCGTCCGCCCAAAAGTGTCCGCCCAAAAGCGTCCACCCAAAAGTGTCCGCCCAAAAGCGTCCGCCCAAAAGTGTCCGCCCAAAAGTGTCCGCCCAAAAGCGTCCGCCCAAAAGTGTCCGCCCAAAAGCGTCCGGCCAGCAGTGTCCGCCCAACAGTGGGCGTGAGAATAAATTGAATTCTGTTCACGCCCTCGTATTCGTACTTGTGAAGAATGTAGTTTTCAGAAGGAATAATAAAAATTAACGTAAACGGTGTTTTTGAATTATTTGAACAAACTTTAACTCAAGGTTCGTTTGGTGGAATAAAAACATTCACCCTTTGGAAGCCTGCCTAAAAATGCTCAGCTAAATAGGTACGGAAGCTTGAAAGAGAGTATCGATAGAAATAAGAAAAAAGTAGATAAAGTTCATTACTACGAACGAGAGATGCAGAGTTTGAAGATAGACTAGATATTCAGAGTAGGTGTTCGAAATTCCGACCGTGTGCTGCGATGCGTGCGCGGAAGCGCGCTGGCTCAATAATTGCCAGACTCGAGCGAAGATACCAGGAATTTTAGCAAGCCTTGCAAAGGCGTCCATAATCCTTCAGATGAGATCTTTTTAGAACTCATTTATAGGAGGCTTCTTAATGAACTATTTCCAGGGTTGCCACGTTCTTCTACAAGCCGCAGTGGAATGTGGCTCCAGCATATTTCTCGATTGTTGTAAGGAAGTTCTTGAATGATCGGTACCAAAACTGCTGGACTGGTCGTGGGGGATCCGTCTCCTCGCCACGAAGATCTCCCGGCACAAAGCACCTAGATGCCTACTTTTTCGGACACCTCCAGAGTTTGGTATACGGAATACCAGTTCCGTCCGAAGAAAATTTCATCTGCAGGTTTACTGACGCCTCTACAAAGATTACTGAAATTCCTGGTGTCTTTGCACGAGTTCTGCAAGCATTACGCCGGTGCTTCCACGCATGCATCACAGCAGACGGACGGAATTTCGAACACAAACTACACAAATCTAACTTACCTTGAAACTTTATCGTTCGTTCATAATAATAAACTTCTTCTGACTTCTATGTCTTATTTCCCCATAGACACGCTCTATCTTTCAAGCCTCCACAACTATACTAAGAATTTCTGAGTGTACTTCCATGGAGTGAATGTGTTTATTTATTAAGCGAACTTACGTTAAAGTTCGTTCAAAAAATTTTAAAAGACTCAGTATAATATTAGTTTTGAAGGTTTATTTTCAGTAATTGTTCGGGATTTTTATATAATCAAAAAATTCAGAATTCGAATCATGCTATCAACTACTGGGTTACAAAGTCAAAAATAAATCGCGCGACTCCGTCTCGAGGTTTATCGTCACAAACCGACTGCTGTCTTATACCTTCTAAATACTCCGACATCAGACGACGCGGGCTCCTTCATTAATAAAATTAGGCTGTAGCCTCCCAGTCCAACTCCAACACCATCAAGCTATTTATAGACGCTCATGTGGACTCGGCCTCGGACTCCCACTCCAAAAAAAAAACTTCAGATTCAACCGACTCTGTCACCCTGTCAATTACATGTTTATTTTTAAAATAGGCCCATCCCACTTTAGTATCACCTATGCGCCTGCGTACCACAAATGCGTGTTACGCACACACCCAGGGAGTGCAATAAATATTGTATACGTGATGAGAGCTCCGCCCTGATAACTCAATTTTCATCTCGGCTGACCGTAGTCCAGCGTCTCAAAAACTTGCAGGTTTCTTTAAATGCGCCTTGACAAAATTTAGACAATTTCAGTCATAAATTGATTTCACCAAAGGTATTTTTCTTGGTGTGCTAGAACGAAAACCCTAGTTCCTGGGAATAACTCTAATTGCATTTTTACGTGCATTTGTCACATCCACTTCAAAATCATATTAAAGTTCAGCTTGAGTCAATCGAGGTTTCTTATTTAGTTTACGGGCAGTATATTAGCGTACAGTTTGAAACTTCAGATACGAGCCCAGAACGTGGCGGACAGTGTAATGATTTGACTCGGAGCGGCGAATCGTGTCACTGATGGTTGAGATTGGCATTTTTAGCATGAACAAATTTTTTCTTTAGCCTTAACCATTTTATCTAACGGTATAATTTCTTCCGTGGTCATCTCTGGTATTTTTTAGTCTACGCCAGATTTGAATTAGAGTGTTAACCGATGACCTCCTCGCAATACAGAGCGTCCCACAAAAAAGTACATCGGAGTTGGAATTGATATGACTGCGGAATTATTATAGCTCATTAAATTCTGCAACAAACATGTTATTCGACTATTGGAACCTGTTATTCAGGTATTTAGGCTACCAGTTGCATGGATGAAAAAATAATATTTCTGCAGTCATATCTATTCAAACTCAGATGTACTTTTCTGTGGGGGGACACCCCGTACAGCTCTCAGGCGTCGACTGAGGTCCAGTGTTGCACAAGGATTAGTTTTCCAAAAAAGAATGCAGTATTCCTGTCACGTAAACCACGATGAAATTGGGAAAAATATTTATTATCTAAAATTAATTTTGTGCATTAGACACTCTCTGAGGAGATAATCCAAGGCTTGCGTTCATGGAGTACCAATGATTCAGTATTTATGTATTCTTTTACCTATTTTGTATTCAGTGGATAAAAAACTTACGGAGTTCAATTTCCATTGTTTTGCTCTTTACTTACTACGGTAAATAAACTTTAAACCTTGTATGGGGTATTTATTACACCCATTCTGTCATTCAAGAAACATTTCCTTAGAAATCAAATCATTTATTGGAAAGAGGCAAAAAGCTTATAACTTTATACATTAATTTCATGCGTTTGTATAAATAATTTTACTAAAAATGTTGTATAATTTTCATTCCCATAGAAATACAATTCTTATGTAAATTTTAAATACATAAAATATCCAAAAAACATAAAATAGCAAATGCCTGATGGCATAAAGATATCCTACAATATTTATTCTTTAATAACACCAAATTAGATGAATATTATTGTAGAAACATTGACTAATATTCAGCATGCGTATCCATATTAGCGTGATAAATTTGAATTTAATGCATTTTCCATGCGCTTGGTATAACTGTTTTAAAAGTAATTTATTCTCTTTGAAATTGATTTAATCAAATTTCTACAGGACCAACTTTAATTTGAAGGTGATTTATTTTTATTTTTAGTTAAAAAAATGCGGAAAACAAAGCGTTTATGTGAACGCAGAGCGACTATGAAATGTAATTCCTCATATGTGACGGAGAAGTTCATTATTTCCAGAAACTACGGAAACGATTGACAAGTTTGATATCAGTTTCCAATTACGAATCTAAAGCATTTTTTGATTTCATCTTGAAAGCAAATTTTTGTTTGAAAATCAACTATTATATCGCATTTTTGATGTATCTTTTTTGTATGATATAACGTGGTAATAAATCAACTCGTTCGGCGACGCGTACACCTCGCTGTGAGTGGGTGACGGGGTCACGTCACAGCGTACTCTATAGAGTACGCCATGGGTCACGTACAACGCACGGCGGTCCGGTCAGCAGGAGCACGAGCTGAACCTGCAGCATGCAGCGGCAATTGGCGACGCAACGAAATTATTCGCCTACTGCAGCAGCAGCAGCACCAGCACCAGCGCAAGCAATCGCCACAACTGCTGCCAGCGCTGTAGTAAAAGTTACGAGCGGCCGCTCTAATGCAGGCATCAGCATTCACACCTACAACCAACATTTAGCAGTCTAGTCGGGAGAATTTGTTTGATTGTAGCGCTCAAAAGTAATGGCACTCGTCGAGTAATTTTGACAGTTTTCAAAGGAAAAGTACAGTTATTTAGCGAGTGTAAATAGTAAATTTTAACAACCGTGCTGCTCTTTGTTCTAGACAGAACAGGCTGTGGAATATTCCACACCAAATACTCTTTCAGTGAGCAAACATCACTACGTTCAAACGGCTCAAATGTTTGAAATGACAGAATAAAGTTAAATACTCCACTTCATAAAAGTTTGATCAGAGTAGAATACATGGCCATGCCCAAATATATCTTGTTATTCATACCGTCAGCAGTAATGAACTCGCTTATAGAACTGGTTTCGAGCATAGGAATTAATTCATCATCACTAGCGAACACGTTCTCCATATAGCAGCGCCTCGATGAGCTTCAAAGGCCACATATCACAGGCTTCACTTGCCATTGAACTTAATGAACCATTCCCTAGGGCCATCAACAAAGACGTGGCGGCAGATATTCGTTATGTAGAGCAGAACAATTTAAAAATACGCCGAAGGTTCTTCATCCGCCCCAATCAATGTAATTATCTCCTACGGCGGAGTTCGAGCAGCTGCTGAGGGCCATTGAGCCAAAATCAGCCCTTGCTTCGCTTTGGAGTAAATTTGAAGTTTGAAAATCCGTGTGACGCCCTTCCTGCGCTGGCTAAGTGATGAGGAGAGACATCCATAATACTGCATACCTTACTCGAACAAAACACCACGTAGATCTTAATTTTGTACCTTATGCCCGTAGTATTCTACTGTAGTAAATACCCGAGCAACAGGGAATTCAGAACTGAATTATTATTGTAATTAATTAGTTTAAGGTTCCCTAGCAGTATCAAAGATAATTTCATGAGAGCGAAGAAAAGAGAGAATATAGCATAGACTTTGGATAATGTGGAATATAGTTTATTACATAGTTAGTTTGAAGCTTCCCTCCCAATGGGAATACGATCTCAAGGGAGCGAAAACAAGGGATCATTTAGTATGGACCTTGGAAAACGTGCAATCTACGGATCAGGTGTGTTCTCTCCCACACAGGATTCCTTGCGCGTTGAAACAGCAAGTTGAGAAGGAAGAGGAAAATAAGACAAAAATAACCAATGAATAAGGCATGAAAATGGAAAGAAGTGAAGTGGGCACGAAAGATAGAAACCCCGAATGCCTACTTATAGCTGAGGTAAGCTATTTGCGTCCGTCTGGTGTCACCCACAGCATACGATAGACGGACTGAACCAACCCAGTTCTACTGCCTGTCTTTTGCTCCTGTGGGATTCAGAACTGAATAAGAACAACGTGAATAACGTATCGTCAATATAACACCGACATAAAACGGACATAAATTCTTCTAAAAAATTTTCATGCAAATTAATTCCAAGAATGAATAAAGTACAGGGCGTTGCAAAAAAGTCCAACCAAGTTACGATCGATTCATGTCGTAGTTTTCAAACATCGCACATTTTACATCGTATTTAATATCGTCAAACAAAGTTACAAACAAATACGTTAATGTTGTTCGTCATAAACATCAGAAACAAGTTATATGTACTATATTTAATAAGCACTTAATGAGTGATTCAACTACGGTAAAAATTCCCTTGGGTCACCCTGAATGTATATTGGAGAAACACAGTCTCCCATACGGGGCGCTCGAATGGAAGGTTATTTCTATGCATCAACTTTCTCAAAAGTGTCGGAAATAAAGACAAGACCATAATCTAACTAGTTAGCGACTTTTGTCCTTCCACTCTCGCCACATCTCCGACAGCAGTAGGGAGGCGAGGCAAGGCAAGGAATTGCAGGCGTGGGCCGAGCCGTGTTAGCCCTGGAGAGCCGGACAGTGCATGTCAATTCTTCAGTTCATCTCGTTTCGAAATATCGGAAAATACTTCAATGTTTCTCACCGTTTTACATCCACACCAAAAGAATTGGGTACAATATTCGTGCTGGTATCCATGTTTCGGGATTATAAATCTTGTGAAATATTTGCAAAATGACCACTGAAATTGGTTAAAGTACCAATAACTTACCCGACTCTATGACAGTAAAGGTGCAGTTCTTAGCTTTGAAATAACGAGACCAATAATTACCGAGCAAGCCCAAGCCTACGCAGCGGAGTTGCTCGTGCCGCGCTTAAAAATTTCAGATTATATCAAAGTAGTCGATTCGAGAGCTGAAAACAAGACAGTTTGAACAGTAGGCACGGTGATAAAAACACAGGCCACCGGCAGAATTCCATGCTATTTCTTCCTGTAAGAGCGACTGAATGCTTGTGAGATTACATTAGAAATCTTTATCACGATCGAGTGACTCATTCAATGACTGCAATATGTACACCGGTTTCATGGCTTGTTTTGAGTCTTAAAATAGTCCGAAAGCAAGCAGCGCCGAAAATAAACGGAATACGAGCATAACAGCATTTCCACCCTAGGTAAACTGGCCCACGACCGGGAGTTACACAGCACACGAGAAGATATAAGGCATTTAGGGTTATAGTCTCGTCAGGTTTTAATGCAATGCATTACAGCCTGCACAGATTAGTTACCGCAGAATACGGATAATTTAATAAATTACAATACTCTGCCAGACCTCTGTGTGTAAACGAGAACACAAAATTGTTAACACATGGTTAACTCAGTATATTATTGTAAACCTTCGCAAATGACAGTCAAATTTATGTTGATTAATGATTCTGAATGATTCTGAATACGCAATCAGACATGATGGTGCAATGCTACGTAGTCTACGAAAATAATTTCCGAAGTTTATGAACTGTACATTGTAGTTTTCTTGAATTTTCAAGCGCTCATTGAATTCATATACGCTCACCAAAAAGACCTTACTGGAAGCAATAAATTTGATATGATCAAACCACGGCAGATAGGTATTCATGTGTAAGAAAGAATAAAAGGAGTTTTTGTTACAATAATATATCCATGAACAGAGTCAAAGAGAGCAGTCCAGATTTTTAAATTATAGGTTACGTGATGTACAAATACTTGAAATAAACACAATTGACAAAACACATCCTATATCTATTTTATTACCACGAGTGGAAGTTCTCGTTGATGACGGGAACTTCACAGAAACTTGATTTAATTGCTACAAAAATACGTTTGATGAATTGGCCAGTTAGGTTAGAAAATCGACAATTCTGTAGTCTTAAACAAAACAACACCTGCCACGTCCTATGAATAAAGAAACACAAAAGACCTGGGCGTGTCACTTCTTAAACCTGCCTTAAATGTTAATGAGGCGTACTGATCTTGGAATCTGCATTTATTTTTAAGCTTAAATCTATTATGAAGAATCGCCTCAGCTCCTTCCCTCGGCCAATTGGACCGATGAATAACGCTAGAACGCTCTCAAGGGTACCAATATTGATTAAATGAGCTGAAGCAATAGAATGGCAATTGAAGAATCATAAGCAGGTGACCAAACAGAAAACAAAGTAGAACTATTAACTTAATTGGCGAAGAAGACCAAAGAATGACCTAAAGTGACCAGGACGGATGTAACTGAGTGTTGTTAGTGACAGGTGGCAGCGTGACCATTCCAGGGCCGGGAACTCATCTCTTCAGGCATCAAAAAGGCTTACCAGTGACACGTGACTGAGGAAATCAGCCATGAAAAAGGCACGCGTGTGACGTTGAATGGACCTTATCACTCCCACATCTTGGAAGTACCATTTTCATGACTGATATCCATAGTCAGGCGTCACCGGTGAGAGTTTTCAATGACTGAGGAGGTCAGTCCGACGTTGTTAAAGGGTTAATGCCATTGTACAGGTGATCACCGATCTTAAAGGTGTGGGTAGAGGTGGCAATTTGCCTCACATTCAATTAGGGGATCCAAATACCAGCACGTTGAATAAAAGAGCAAAATAAGTTAGAATATTCGCTGAAATATATTCATCATAAGACCCAACTTCAGCCGTTTCGGCTATCGGACATTTTCAGATACAACTGAAAATCTATGGAAATGTATGACTGAAGTAAAACTAATATTTTACATATGTTCTAAAATTTTCACAAGAAAATAAAGCTGGTGCATCAACAATACAAGAAAAGAAAAAAATTCAGGTGAGAAAGATGATAGAAATGAGATGCTAAAGAGAACAGAATTGAGGGTTATCTATTAGCAATATTACCAGGGATAACAAGCTGGGGCAATTATTAAAAACAGGCTTACGCATGAAAATAAATGAAATTGACAAAATTAGCATGCCAGCCTGTGTAACAGTTCTTTCGATAGGATACATAACTGATTAACTAACACCGGACAACATTCACTGGAATGTTTACAAACATGAGTTCCTACAGCTGTACGAATACCTCACCTCTTCTGAAATTAACTCCTACCACAATGATCGCTGACTCTATAGCGTGGAGAGAACGAGATGTACATCCAACGTACTCTGATGGGCAACACGTACACAAATAAATTTCAGCTTTTGCCCTGGACCAACCAAGAGTAACGGTGTCCTCACTTCAACGGCCCAGGCCATGAATATTTCTACGAAAATAAAAACTCTTTTTTCAAGAAGAATTAATTTTTTACGATACCTTCTAACAAAAAGGGCTCTTGTGTAAATCTCATAGATTCTAACATACGCTCATAGCTTGCACCTTGCGATATAATTTACAATGGCAACATTTTTCGCGCGGCTAACGATAACGCCTGTCGTAGCGCTACTTATATATCTCTTTCCTACTTTGGTGCTCGGTCTGAGAAGCTGAGAAAAGAGCTAGCAGTGTTTTTGGCAAAATACATTTCGAAGGCGTGATTCAAAATTTTTTGGTGAAAAACTTTTATGAGTGAATCGTTTTTTTATGGAAGAACTTACTGGTAAAATGTTTCTTATAATTTTAGTTATAAAATTCTGCATCAGTGTACATTGGATGTACACCTCGTACTATCCGCACTATAGAGGCAGCGAACATTCCGGTAGGAGTTAAAGAGAAAGCGCGGCATTGTCAGTGACGCCATTTCTTGAACATTTTGGTAAATGCAATGACCGTGTGTTAACTGATTAATTTTTTTAACTTGTAAGCAGCATAATGTTACGTAGGTGTACTAATCTTGGAATCTGTAATCAGTTTCAAGCTTAAACCTGTCTTAAATAACCGCCTCACGCGGCCTCAGCTTATTCCCTCTGTCAATTGTATACTGAGATAACCTTAATTCAGCT
>VOMN01107555.1:0-40169 GCA_014899125.1 Orchestia grillus | reverse complement strand
TGTAATTCCATATGTTCTTTTCTATATATCGACTACTGGGCTTTATAAATTTCATGTTGATTTGTTACGTTGATATTGATACAAATGATGAATAATAGTTATCCCTGTCTCAAGAACCGTGTAGACAAATCTTACCTGACTCCCATGCATTTCAGCTGTTGTGTTGCGAAATCGTTCATTTTGGTGAAAGATGACTTTTTCTTTGCAGATCGCTCGTGAAGGTGGCAACAGTGCTGCATACCTACGCTTTCTTCTCGTGTTGATACCAACAGAGTGCTGGTCTATGATCACCATGATTACCAAATCTGTAACTGACGTAATTTTACAAGTTGTTTCTACTGAATTTTGTTGTGCTCAGCTAACAGTTGCGTTCCATCGTGCAGGGCAGTGCGCCTGCCAGTCTCGTCTCCCTTTCTGTACGACCTGTCTACTGCCAACTGGTGAGTGGCACAGCCCCGTCACCTAAATTATGTCCCACCTTGTTGTGCCCCACAATCCGCTGGGGGAATTTTTCTTCTTCAAACGTATTTCTGTTTGAAACTAATTTTAGTAGTGCCCAGTAAGCCCCATAGCAAACTAAACTTTAATCAAAGATTGGTATGCAAAATTAAAACGGTTGCTTGAATTGAGGGTGAACGTAGACATACAAAGCAGAATAGACACACTNACATCTATGGTGCAAATTTCGTTCGAATTGCATCACAAACAAAAAAAGTGTCCAAAAAAAGGAGATGGTCCCCTTAAAGTTCGAACATTAATATTCAAATACGAGATTTCAGAACAAGTACTTTTTCTGTTGCATTAATGATCTATCTACCCACAACATGACCAGGCACATTGCCTGCCACTGCCGAGTGGCCGGCGCTTCAGTGTGAATCTGAATGGAATTGCTAAAAAACTTGCTCAGTTTCTCTTCGTGTTCCTTTTTTGGTTAAAGTTAATTTCGCATTCGTTAAGTATACTTCATGATGACTTACCTACGTGGCCTGACGCAGATGAATGAAACTCTTATTTTCCTGACAGCGAAGATTTACGCTGACTTCGCAGTTGGTCGTTCTTGTGCGCTTATATTTACTCCTGTGTGCAGAGTTCAGACGTGGTTCAGGCGCTCGTTGGGGTCTGTTGCGACATATTCTTGAAGCTGCAAGTTCGTCTTCGTGTAAGTATTGTGATGCGGAAAACCAAAAGCAATTTCTAACTAGGGATAGAAATTTGACTTTTGAGAGTTGATTGCCAAGCTTTATAAAGTATAAAATGAGGTGATGAATGTTACGATCAGTTGGGGCAAAATCAGGCCGAAAGCTGGCTTGACATACCTACTCATTCAATTTGCTTTAAAAGCTGGAATATGTTCGACAGATTCTTGTTACTGTCTCTGATATAAGTTGCTACGTAATTTAATGTAAGGAAACGATTTTTCGGATTTTCAAAAACGAAATAGTTCTGAACGTGTTGTTTGTTAGGTTTATTGTTGCCTTTATGTTCGCGTGAATACTTGAACTGCATATAAATAATTTTTACAAAGCCACTGTGTTGGCAGCGTCGTCGTGCTGCTACGAATGACGCGTTCACACGGTGGGAAAAGAAGGGCTGTGTCAGCCCACGTTCTTGAGTTGACTTTGACTTTTGGTCCGAGTTGTATTTTGGAGCGTACAGTTTTTCCTTGTTAGCTCTTGTGTGCATCGGTACGATTGACTCTTATGCGAGTATTTTCGTCTTTTCAATTTGTGTTCTCATTTATCAATTTTGTGTAGAAAATGGCTGTGTTAATAAGTGGCGAGACGCCGAGATTCATTTCAAAACATAAAGCGTAATTTACGTAGCTTGCATTGAATTAGTTGTGTAGCATTAGTTTATGTAGCATGGTTGGCATCAGTTCAATATGATTCAACTTTAGCCATTGGTAGAACGTAACTTCAGGATTTTGAAAAACTATGATGCGTCAAACACTACAGCCACTACACAGTAAAACATAATTTGTTCTGTATTTTCAGATTGTCGTGTGCTGCTGGGATTCGTCATTTTCATTGTCGAGGTAAGTTATTTAGTCCTCCGAGCCAATCTTAGTTGACGTCACCACGAGCTGACATACCAGTCACTATCTTGTGCTCGACCAGATGTGATCAATAAGGATACTTCTTTCCATTTCGATGTTACGTACTACTTATACACGTATTTAGTGAGTATTTGGTGGCGAAAATTGAATTTAACGAGGTTTCGGAGATTTTCGCTATAACACCGGTTGAGGTTTAACTTATTACTTGAATTAAAGTGAAAAAATCATCGTGGTGCAAAATTCAAATACATTTGAAATTAATTGAATAAAAAAGTACCGTTGAGTGTTGATACAGCACTTGCTATTTTTGCTAATGCATAAAGTTTATTGTTCAGTAGTTTTGCTAGTTTTCCAAATAAGGTCACAGCACGAGAAATTACTTGTGATTGATTTGATTGAGAAATTACTTTTGATTACTTTTGATTTTTGTTGCGAGGGATGATCATCGGCTTTACATTTTTGTCCGTGTATTATTAGACTAAGGTTCCACGTTACGAATGTATCATCTGTTCGAATTATGTTCGAATAAAATATAAATCTAAAAATTTTTCTTTTCCCTGTTTTTTTTTGTTCTTTTGTCGTACAAGTTAAGTTATCGTCGAAAGTCACAGCTGACACGAAGTGTGTCTCCATAGTACGAAGGATTTATTTGCCTGCCTTGAATATAAGCATCCGGACACTTGAGGGCCGTTCAGGAAAACTGCGTGTCTTCTTTTCTGTTTTTTCGCCCATTGATGTTGTGGTGAAGTGAAGCTCTGCTTAACCCAAATCGTAACTGAAGTATCGCCGAACTTGCACATCTAACTTTACAGTTCGGGGTGGAATTGGGTAAAAAACTTTAATCACATGTGCGCGCACCCTTCTACATGCTCATTCATGTATGAAATTGGGAGCAAGATATATAATAGTAAAATTGAGATATGCAGAATCTAATGATACTGGTTCAAGCATTTTTATTGAGTTATACACGAGAAAGTTAGAATTGAAGATGGAGCTAAAGCGTGAAAATTAACGATAGTATTACGTGTACAGCTGACGTGCTTTTTTCGAATAAAACGTGTTTCTGATCTAATTTGAGTAACGCTCGCCACACTAGTTTTGCGTACTTGAGAGTACAGTGTGGCTTAAGGTTAGACGTTCTTTTGGAAATGCGATTTGATCGAACAATATTTGATGAATTGAAGCTAGTTTTAGTCTCTCCACACCAGAAGTTGTAAGGCATTGAAAGCCCAACGTAAAACGTGTTGGAATTAATAAAGGTACGAGTCCAGAAGAAACAAATGGAAGAAGATTAGCCTCTTGGGGCAGCATGTTCTGTTGAAGTCGCAAGCGAAAATTAGGTTTAGTGTAGAAGAAACCAATGGGCGAAGATGAGCCTCTTGAGGTAACTTGTTCGGTTAAAGTCGCGTATAAAATTTGGGAAATATTTTTTCAGACAATTTTGCGTTTACCGTAAAATTAAATCCACTATTTTACTTTTGACCACGGAGTACTTCCCCTGGAAAACGAAGCTTGAACCACGCGTTCCTCTCGCATCACTCAACAATAGTGGTTGTAAGGCATTGAAAGACCCAACGGTAAAACGTTGAAATTAACAAAGGTTCTATTACAATGGACAATCCATGTGGTATTTTCACTCAGGCAATGCAAAGTTCGAGTTTTAAACTGACAGAATTTTCTCTTCAACGTAAAGTCACAGCTCACTATCCCCTACCTTCAGGTCTCCTCAAACGCTTACACGAGTAAAAAAAGATTGCCACAATTAACTAGGCGATAGTATGAAGAAAAAAAACAATTTAGGCAGCGGAGGTTCTCCCCGAACAACCCAGCACTTGTACTTATGAGCGTGCTTGAGATGTGAGCGTTACCTATTTGAAATTTTGAAATGATGCAATACTAATAATCTTTTTAATGAACTCCCGTGAAGACGAAGCCTAATGCTGTTTAACTGACCAAGTATCGCTAAAGCTCCTGTAGCCTACACATAACTCGTGTAATGGACTGCCAGTGCACTGGCAGTCCATCTTCACCCTCGGGCATTTGAAAAGTCCCGACATTTAAAACCATGTTCACGAGAGCACAGTTAGTGCAGGGGAATTTCTTTGCCCACGGCTAGATGGCGCAGCAAAGGGCGTCCCAACTTTGGCATCCGTACTCAGAGGGTATGGTAGTAGTTCACAATATCCAGCCTTGGCCGTGCCAATACGTTGATCAAAAGTACTTGGTTGGTGTGCAGTGGTTTTAATTGAAAGCTAGACAAATACAACTGTCCAGGGATTAGTTTGGAAGAGGATTCACAGTGTCGACCTAGTGTTTTGACTATATATCTCTGTGGGAGAGTATTACGTAAAATTTAGGGCATGATATCAAAAGAGAAAACCACACGAGTGGAAGTGCTTTGCTTTATAAATTCTGGAGAAATTATGAAATCAAACTATTTGATTACGTAGAAGTTGAATTCGCTTATAAATTTTGGAGGTTAAACATTTTCATGTCAATACGGGGGATTTTCTTGAAGCTTAAACGCAGCACTCTTCAATCGCATATCCTCTCAGTAATTACAAGTCATTGAAAAATCAATCTGTGCATCGACTGAGTGGAGAGCTTGTTTATATACATTTTTTTTGAGAGAGATAAAGGTTATTATTATAAAACACTGTATTCAGATAATAGTAGGATTTTACTGGTAATGTCAATAACTATTCTAAAGTGCTATATTACAAACCTTTGTAAAAATGGCGCATCTCCTTAATTCGTATTATCAAATGAAATCAAATTTCAGAATCAAACTTATATCAATTTTTAAATTGGTAAATAAATTACTATTTAAGCGGGAACTTTATTATTATGCATAACACAATAAAAATATCGTATACTGCAATTAATTATGCTACACACTATTCTCAGACTTAAATGTACAAATCGTTGATAGACCTAAATCCGGACTTTAGGGCTAATGTTTCGTCGTCATAACTGTAAGTTCAGCTCGATGAGGATTCCATCGATTGATTTTAGTGCGTGATGGTAATTTTGTTTGCATATTTTTATGCATCAGATAGTGAATCAACTTAAAATTGATTCTTATTCCCGTGTGTCATATATATTTTGAGCATAATTGTATGGAAAAACTCGCATACGGAAGAATGTGTTGAATGTCAAGCTTCACTGACTCAGTGTCATCCATTCTGGTTCAGCCTGTCACTTGCTTATTATTTGCCTTGTTGGCCGCTCATCGAGTATCGTGAAGACCAAGTTGACCTGTTTTTAGTTTTCCAGTCAGTCACTTAGTCAGGTATCTATTCTCAAGTTTTCTTTTAAAGTTTATTTTTTACATTGTCAATTTGGTTGCCCTTTTTCAATTTCTTCAGTTAATTTTTCTTTTGCGTTGATGTGACACACCAAGTTTAATATCATTTTTTTTTCAAAATGTTTTGATACTCTGATGACCAAAAAAAATGTTTGGATTTGATATATTTTTCAATTCATTTATTAAAACAATTTTGATATGAAAATTTTTTCCCTCTGTAAAATTTCATGCAATTTATATGATGGCCAAATGACACAGTGAACTGGGGAACATTTGTGATTTTTTTTTGTATATTACTTCTTAAAAACATGCTTGACATTCTAATTTAGATGTTTTAAGCCAAGACCCAATTTCAAAAGGAATTGGTACAATATGCATGTCTACACAGTAAATGCTTATGGAAAAAATTGGAAGAAAAAAATGTAAGCTCTAATAAAATATGAGTTATAACATTTAGAAATATATAGCTAAAAAATGTGTATAGTAGGTTTAAATGTGTGCAAGAATGTTTAAATGCTAATGTTCCTATAAATAATTTTTTATCGTACAAAAACTCCAAGTTTACCCACAAAATTTTCTTGTAATCAAATAAATTTAGTGAATTACTGTCACTAATCTTTTTAAATCCAAGCTAATTTAATAACTTTTGTTGGTTATGTTTGTTTTATGATCACACATTTCAATTTTTTTGTCCATACAAATTAGCTACAAGTGATGATTAACAAGGATGTCATAAATGATGAAGCTTCATTAACATTTACCTTTCTTAAGTATATCAACAGTGAATAATTCGTAGGTATATCTAAAATTATTAATTTTCCTCAAGTGAAGGCACTGAGTTAATGTGAGTTAAATACAATACCTACAGTATTGTTGCTAGGTTTAAGGAGAAGTTTTTTGAGTGAGAAAACCAATTGCTTTGTTTTTTGTCTTTTTTTACAAATGAAGTAAAAAAATTACTAGCTATTTTTCCTTGCCACTTTTTTCAAATTTTACTTGTTTGTCAATGAAAAAGAAGAAAAAAGTAATAAAGCTAATTAACAAATGTAACTTCAAACTTGGCACATCATATTAACTATTTATTTCTGTTATAATTCCAGATACTATCATAGAGTAGTTGAATATTGAATTGTTGTTTAAGAGCTAATTGACAAACTTAAACTGCAACAGGCAGGCAGTTTGAGCTGTTGTTTTCATTCATCCATCTTGCAGCTATACCATAGCTAACAGTCAAGTGAGAGAAATATGAAGTATAAATTCAACAAGTTCAAAACAGTTATTTCCATGTAAATTGATTTAGCAATGTGCTGTAAATGTTAAAAGGAGGATGTTGGATGTATAAATGGCACATCCATGAATTATTATCGTAGGCTTTCTAAGCCAACGTTTGCAATGATCTGTTGGTGGAGACTGGTTCATTACTTCACTCTGAAAATGCTCTGGTTGCTGCTGCTTTGCTTCCTGTGGAGCACTTCTCTTACACCAGTTGTGTTTGCAGCCCCAGCTCTTCCTGATCATGGTGAGTTGGTGTCAGTTATTAGTATTCCTTGGTTGTATTGGTCAACATGAGAGCTAGTGTCAGTTATTAGTATTCCTTGAGTATTTTGGTCAACATGAGAGCTCGTGTCAGTTATTAGCATTCTTTGAATATTTTGGTCAACATGAGAGTTAGTGTCTATTATTAGCATTCCTTTAATGTATTTGTCAACATGAGAGCTAGTGTCAGGCATTAGTATTACTAGATTGTAGTGGTCAACAAAAGAACTAGTTTCATTTATTAGTATTTCTTGATTGTATGGGTCAATTTGGAAGCTAGTTTCATTTATTAGCATACCTCAATTATATTGGTCCAAATAGGTGCTAGTTTCATTTATTAGCATTCCATTAACTTTGTTGTGGTTATGTATGTAAGGTAGTTTGATTAATTAACATTTGTTTATTTTTTTGACAACTTCCTAAAAAATAAGAGTTAGCTTCATTTATTTGGATTTTTGGATTTTACCTATAAATCATGTGTTAGCTTTATTTCTTAATTTTATTGGAAGTGTTAGCATGTAGTTACCCAGTTTTAGAGGGACTTTGAGGTCATGCCGTAGTGAATGAGCATAATGGTTTTCTCAGTATGTCCTCTCCTATTTGTGTGGTTGAGTTGTTGCTCAGTTAATTTTTGTTTTAATTGGAACATTTTCATTGTAGCTTTATCTCCATTTTATTAGTCTCTGAAGTATTACTTGTCAACTTCCAGTTGTTGAGATACAAACTGTTGTTAGAGAAAGAAAAAGATGTCCTATATTGTGATCTAGCTATTGGATAAATTTTTGTATTATTCTGTGTATGTCATAAATTCTTATATTTTCCACATAGGCTAGAAGTATAATTTATGTAATTAATCATTTTTAGTGTAGCAGAGTATCATTAAAAATTTATATATCTTGAGGTTCCATTTGACATGATTTTTTCTCATTTGTAGTTGAATAGAATTCTTCAATCTAGCCTTAAATTTTTATGAACTTATATCAATTGTAGAAATGTAGATTCTGTTGGTCAGTTTATTTTGTAAATAAGTATCCAAATGATGATTCAATACACCCAAAAAATCTGTTAAATATAGGTACCTTCTAATTTGTGTGTTATTCAGTTATTTGAATTATTTAATTTCAATTCTTATTATAATGCTGCTATTTAATTATTAGCTATCTTGTCATTGTTTCTGGGCAACTTAAATAGAAATGTAGGATATGTTTGTATGCAATACTTGTAAAACTGGTCTGGTTATCTTGTATAACAGTTGTATTGAGTGGAGTGCTTTTAAAGTGAACGGCAATAAGTTCCTTAGTGCTGCTAAGTTCATCTTGTTTTTAATTAAATTTGGTGCCTTTAGGTTTGACTAACAGCAAAGTCCCCACGTTTTAAACTTCATGACTGACTTTGAAAGTTTTAGCTATGAAACCTTCATGTACCACATTTACTACTTCCCCTAATGCTATTTTATGTGGTAATATTTTCTTTATTTTGAATAAGTTCACCCCAGTAATATGTTGCACCTTGTATCTATCAATATTTCTTAATAGCTTAGGCTTGACATTTAGGATTACATGGGGTGTCACCTTAATATAAGTGCTAGTAGATCTTTTCTGAGTGATTACTCAAGGGGCATATTTTTTGTGCAGGCCATCCCGCATTGGATGCGCACTTGACCACCACAGTGCCTACCTGGTACATGGCTGTGCTTGCAGTGGTGTGCATTGTGTGCCCTGTCTTGCTGCTCACCATGTGCCTCTGCTGCAAAAAGTCTGCTTTCAAGGTATGTGATATTTTGGTTACATAACTTGAGCATTAATTCATTTTTGGAATTCACCAGGTGATTATAGGACTTTCAATTTAAGCATTGTCTTAACTTGCATAGATAATATGAACTGATTTTTATGAGTTGTGGATAAGAACTGATTGATTTGAGATCTGTAGGAGATGAAGACATTGAAGGAGGATTGCAAATAAACTATTCACTCTAGATTATGATTCCAGCCTAGGAGGTGAAGTCCTATGGTTACAGCCCTTATGGTCAAGCTAAAACTGTTGACTTCTGTATCATGAGTTTAGGTTTGTTTGTATTGAAGTTTTTTATCATGTTTTAATTAAAAAAATTAAAATGCATTTTTCAAAAGAGTATGGCTATCCAAATTAGAAATAATTTTTTCACTTATTCATATCATTTAGCTTTCAACAGGAGAGTGGTTAGCACAGAGATGCTTTTTGATATTTGAAGCATTTATTTACCCTAGGAGATATTTTTATGCCTTATTAATGCAATCAATAAAAAATTGCCGCCAAAAATGCTATCAATATAGATTTCTTTAGCATCATTGATTATAATTCAATCAAGACATTGTGCTTAATATCTGTGGCTTAAGGCTGAGCTCAACAGTAACACCTTTAATTTTAAATTGTTTTTATTGGTCCATTCTGCATTTGATCTTGATGAGGAAATTGGGTAGACAATGCTATTGCCTTGTTTGTACCTAGTATAGCTTTCTTAAGCAACACATGTTGTGAGGTAATACAAGAGGAACTTTTTTCTATTTTAGCCTTCACCCTTGACTGAATCTACTCTTCAAATTCCTGTAAGTTCTAATTCTTCTATTGGATTGTAATTACTATTTGTTTGCTGGAAGTTTTTTTGCCTGTTTTTGTGATGTTCACTTTTCTCATTTCTTGCTCAACTGCTTTATAGTGGCTCTCCAAAGATTAAGTTGAGCTTGCACACTGCAATAAAACCTGAAACTTAAGTTGCACTTGAGTGTCTTTGTTCTGGAATGTTGCTGATGAGATATTTTTTCCTTGTGACAGTTTCAGTTTTTATGTAGGAGTGATCTTGACCCTACTTTAACCCTTCTAATCTTGAATTTTTGTGGTACTGACTAATAAATTTTGACCAATACCAGCTAGGTTGAGAGGCTTAATCAGTGTGAGTTGACTTCAACATGTTTGAAAAATTATGTGTTTCTTTTTGTGTATTTTACACTGATGTAAGCTTGTAAACTTGTATTTAATAGAGATATTGGAGATGAGCACAAATTACTCCAAAGCTTTATTCATTTTATACACATCTAGTTTTAAAATGTTTTTCTTTAATCTGATTATTCGTCATTTATATTCCAGTTAGCAAAAAGCAGTGAGTTAACTTCAAAGCATTTTCAAATGCTTTTGAGTTACAATCTTAATCTAACCTCTACAGATACCTAGCTTATGATAGAATATAAATGCTGAGTATTTTCATTTCTGAACACTTCCCATTGTCACAGTTGCTATTGATGCATGATGAATGACTTTGTACCAGGGTTGCAGATTAGGAGGTTTTGGAAGGAGTAGGATTTGTCAGAGTGCTAGAAGTCGGAGTCTGATTTTTATCAGACTTGGACCCATGAGGGCCAATTAAAGTATTTATTAGCATGCCTTGTCTATTCATTGTCTGCTACACAAATAAACATTCATGGACTCTTCTTTAACTAATTATTATTATTACCCCTTTGATGTCTTAAATCCCTTTGATGTCTTTATTCACCCTGAATACACAAAGCATAGCAAATATCCCACTGGATAGATAAATATGTAGTGCATACTATTAGTTATTAGAATTAGTATTGCAAGTTAATTATGTAAAATTATATTTAATATTAGCTTACATGTTCTATTCATATTAGTTAATTTGTATTCCCTCCTTATTCAAAGTGTTTCATAGTTATCAAAGTATTACGGAAAGAAACTATTGAAATTACAATTCACGATAGCTAGTAATTGGCAATCATTCATCATTAATGACTTATAAATTCATAAATTTAATAGTTTTTGTATGGAAATATTAATGATCTTCAGATGGAAAATATGTATGTCTACACTATAGGCTATAGACCAATATTACAAAAGAGTATATAAATATTGTCAAATAAATAGTCTATGACAATTTGTATCTGAAAGTTCCATTAAATTATAGAGGTTGGTAAGGAAGGAAATAGATTGAGTAGCCCAAGTATGAATTCTAAGAATATAAATGTAGCATTTCATTAAAAATTTATATCTTTAATAAATAAACTTCAATCATAAAAGATTTCCAAGGATAAAGCAGGAATCGTGTCATGAAATCAAGGAGTCAAAGTGGATTATTGTAGAGCTCTAGGAATTGGAGCATAAATTTTTGATATCCTAAGAGTCTGAATTTTTGGAATCCTAGGAGTTTATCAGAGTCTGACCTTATACCTTCTGGCTCTGCAACCTTGGTTTGCACGCTATTAGATTTGCCATCTTGTTACCAAGCCTCTTCCAAGTAATATCACTCTAGTGTCTGGATTGTAATTGATTGAACTTAATTTTTTCATGCTTGAAATGCTTTGTTTCATTTCTCCAATGTTATTTCATCCCATTGCAAGTATACATAAGGTGTTTGAATGAAAATTTTCTTTTTTTATACAATATTTGAATAATATCTGAGAGTATGTCCTTCTGATATAAATTTCTCCCCTAATTAATTTTGCCATGTTGTATGTACCTTCTGACCTGCAGTTTGTAGGAGTATGTGTGGGAAAAATTTTCTTCTGGAAGGACTTCACAGTGTACTTCACTGGTTTGTCTGCATGTGTATTTGCAAGTTTAGTTTTGAAAACTGTTCTGTCTAATGAATAGTAATGGCTCTAATCCTAATTGCACAAAGGGCAAAAAACTAAGATGAATGCCACTAATTTCAAAGTTGAAATGATTTGAATTTTGGCTTTCCACTTTCTAGAAGGTGAATTATTACTCTAACAAATCATGTAGTAAGAGCCAAAAGCATTGTTAATTATGTAACCTTGCTTGTACTATACTGACAGATAACATGTTTTGTTGAACAACCTGTCACAATTTTTACTGGGATTCTATTTTTTTTTACTGGAAGTCCACCCATGCAGTGCTTCACTTGCACAGTCACGATATCATTCTCTAAAATTTGCTTGGCTTGCTTGTGGCTGCAATTACTTACCATTGTGCCATAATTGCTTGTATTAGTACTAGCAATATTAACCACCAATGCTTGAAATATTGACTGCAATATTTGCCATGTTCAACTCCATTTTAGCCACATTGTAGTGTTATAGTGGAGTTGGTGAGAAATAGTTAACTTGGCAAGATACCTAGCTGGATTGGCTAGTTTATTCATGTGTCAGAACATTGTAGCTTGCTGAATTTCACCAGTCGATATGTTGCACGCCTTGAGTAATTGTGAAGGCATGCATAATTTTTTATTACTGCTGTGAATAACTGGGTTTTCACACATATGATATCAGTTGTTTCTTGCCTGAAAGATGTAGGTTTTTGAAATTTGAAACTATTGAATGCTTCTGCATTACTGCCTGTGTTTATTTCTATAGATTGGTATGTTTTAGCTTTTTCCGTTTTTTTTATGGGTGCTAATGTCACTATCTCGACACATATGGTCGATGACCTTAGTGTTGGATTTCTATATGAATGATTACTCGAATTTACTTGAAGGTACAAGCTCTGCATTTTAAATTGTGTGTGCTGAGTGGGTAATGTGTAAACTGTGCTTTCTTGGATGCCCGTCAAGGAGGAAACTGCTTAAAGACCACATTAATACTTTGTGCTGTTTTTGCTGGATGAATTTAACTTGTGTTCTCTCGTCCAGGAGGTGAACAGTATCAGCTCACACGTTTCCAGAGACATGCAGCTGCAAGGGCTGTCTTCTGGAAACCAGTCTCCACTTCAGGAACAAATTCAGTTTGAATCCCTGCCTGACTTGAGCCACGTCTGGAAACCCTCGCACTTTCCCAGCACAGCTGCTGTGAGCTTCCCTCAGACCTTTGAGGAAGAGTCCCCAGAAGACACAGCTGCTGCAGTGCACTGGTTTGGATCTCCTCACCAAAACTTCCCGCGCAGCCAGCTTCAGTACGTGCGCCAGATGGGGATCGGTCGCTTCGGGCTTGTTCTCGAGGGCCGTGCGCTGGGTGTGTTCAGTGACCACACCAGCACCCCGGAGTCGTGTGCCTCGTCGCCCAGGACTCCTCCAACTCCCCCATCTCAGGTCATCTCCGTGGTCGTCAAAACGCTCAGGGAAGAAGCTGATCAGCAGCAGCAAGCTGCCTTTTTGCAGGTTTGTCCCGTCGACTATCTTGGACTTTTTCTAAATCTTTCATCTACGAATATGGTGATGCGTCTTACATGACTGACGTTCTGCATTCCAGTGTTTTAAATAACAAACGCCTTTACATTATTTGTGCTTCGATGTATCACCTTTGCTTGATAATGGAGCGTAGCTTTGAGATTCCAGTCATTCTTTACCACTGCTTTGTTTTCTGTAGGAGATGGCACCATACCGAGTGCTGGACCACCGCAACGTTCTGAGGGTGTTGGCCGTGTGTCTGGAGAGCCCTCCATTGCTGGTCCTTCTGCAATACTGCAATAAGGGCACCTTGAAGCGCTATCTGCAGCAGGAGGGTGCCACTCTCTCTCAGAGGCAGCTGCTCACCATCGTCACAGACGTAGCTGCCGGACTTGCTCATATGCACGAGCACAACTTCTGCCACACGGACCTCGCTGCTAGGAATTGTCTCGTTGACAGCGATGGCACCGTGAAAGTCGGAGACTACGGCTGCAGTTTGGACAGATACAAGGTAGCTGACTGACCGCTGATCGAGGGAAGCTGCTCCAGGTTTACGGGACTTGAGACATTTTACAGCTCGTTTTCTTGTTTGCTAAGAACGAAATTTGGTGACTAGTAATATTTATGTAATGTACAGTAGATTAGGTGTCGGGCTAGCTATTTTCGTTTATAAATTCAGTGCAGCATTTTTTAAATCGTGAAATTCACCGCAATTTTTGTGATTTAACTTAGGAGTGCCCTTGAGTCGGTGTTTGGGGGCAGGCGATATACTCGAACATTATGCCTCGAAGCTGCGACCAGGTTGAAATGAACTTAAAAAATTAAAGTTCAGTGGTAAAATGAAGCTTTTACTGCCCATATATTTAATTTTAAGTTGGTCATCTAAGTGTGATTGATGAGATGGTGATAATTGGTGTTTGGAGTATTGCTAACAAGTCCATCAAACAATCATGGGCCTACCTGATTTAAATCAAGAGGCACATTTCTATGCTGATCATGGCTCTACTTTTAGCATTTGCGTTAGAAGTTTCTTTTGAATAATTTCTTAGTGGTTGTATATTGATTAATATTTTCAGGATAAATGTTGACTGTAGTATGTTATCTTCAAAGCTTATGTACGTTATTCATAGTTGTTCTCAAGAAAAATCCTAATTTTATTCCGAAAAAAAAATTGCCAGGTAGCCACGATATCGTATTCTGTTTTGCCTTGAGTTATCAGAAGGGATAACTCTACATAGCAATTCAAAACACAGATATTTCTCATTACGTTTCATGACGGTTGAGTCATGAGAAGGTCAGCACTAAATGTGGACTCGGTTTGCACAGCACGAGTACTACCTGGCGGGCGACATCGCGCTGCCCCTGCGCTGGTGTCCCCCCGAGAGCCTCACCTGCACCCCCACCGTCATCCACACCAGCAGGGTGAGCAGTCAGGCTTGGGTCTCGCTGTCTTGCTCTTATGCTCTGCTTGTGTTACTTTTCTTCATTTGTTTGAGGAAACCAAATTGAGTGTTTATTTATTGGAGTTAAGAGAATTGAGCGTTTCTTTATTTATTTCAGTGAACTGAGTGCTTCTCTATTCATCTTAGTGAAAAGAACTGCGTGTAACTTTATTTATTCAAACTAGCAGGACCCGTGAAAATTCACGGAAAGGTTGATAAACCAGCCCATAAGAAGTGGTCCTCGCAAGAGGGCTGAGATAGTCCAAGTTACTGAAGCGCTGCTATCACCACCACTACCACCACTAAAGGTTCAGGGCAGAGATAGTCCGGTGTTGGAAGCAATTTTCTTTTTGATGATGCGAATAGTCCGAACTCTACTAGGGAAACTGACAATGTGCCGCGAAGACTGGCTTTCTCGAGACCTGAAATTTCACTTGAAAAGTGGCGACGTGTAGCGGAACGGTGTGTACTTAGGTAGGTACATGTGTATTAATATATAGGTAAAGAGAAATGCGTCTGCTCCACTCTCTTTATTTATTTGGGCAGCTAAAAAATAACTCCTATGTTTACTCAGAGTTTATTTCTTTTTTCTATTTTGAACAATTTTCTAATTTCTGTTGACATTGTATTTGTCTCCTGGAAAGAGTATAGGTGTCATTACAGTTGTCATCTTTTCTTGGGATAAAAAGTCATCATTTATAATGTCATTTATTTTGAAAAAATTATTCCATGACCTTCAGATCAAATTCAGTAATTGACTTGTGTATGTTTAGCATTGTTTTCTTTAGTTTTGCGTGTGTGTGTATAGAGATCTTTTAATGTCTTTAGGAACAAAACTATAAACCCTAATATGTGAACAAAAGTTTCATGCTGCCCATACCACCTTCTGGAACAGTGGCTTGCAGAAAAATAAGTTCGCAGCTACAGTGTGGAGTAAGTCATGGTGATAATAGCTAATGATAAGCCGTGATTTGAATTTTCCCTTAAATATTGTTCAGTTCATGTCCTTGCATAAACTACACTCCCTTAGGTGTGCCTAGAAACTTGACTCTCCCAGAGAGCATCAAAAGCCGGTCTGTGGAGGTGTGTAAAGAGTAATTTTTAATGGCGGGGGCCAAAATGAATCTATAATGACTTCTGAAATAGTCGAAGGATTTTAAATAACTTATAAGCAACTGAATCCTGAGACTTCCAAGTTTTTGTTTCATTACTTATTGAAGACAATATTCTTCGTGTGTGGAGGCTGTTCAGTACGACTACAGTGAGTTCTGGTTCAATTGGCTAAACTTCTGTCTCTACGGATGCCTTGAGTTGGTGTAGATCTGTCGACTTATCACGGCAAACCCATTCTTAGAGGTATTCCCTAGGGATACAATAATGTCAAATAAAACTGGCGTGTCTCAGAATTGCGCAGATGCTTAGTTTTAAAAAATCCTTTTGATTTAGTAGGAGTTGATGATTCTTTGTGGTCTCATTATTAAAAAAAGACCCGATAGTAATAACGATGCATCTTTATGTTCATCTTGTGAACTTGTTGCTTATCAGTTCGGGTGATGTGTACCATTTTGGATCACGGATCCGTACTGCACGAGTCAAATCTTGATTCATTTCTGTCTTTGCTTTCCGCGCCCGTCCCTTTTGTTCTCACAGAAGAAAGCTGATTTGTCATCAAAGGGATTGCATTCATTATCAGGTGTGATAAGTTAGCAACAAATCTTCCATAACCTCACAGAGGTTTTTCCTTTTGCCACATTCTCTTCAACTGAGCTTCAATGTCACTTCGAGATACTTGCTACCAAACCAAAATGCATTTACAGCAAAGCCCTACGTTGTGTACTTGCTTTAATATACAAAACAGAGCGTGTAACATGGTTTCTCAGGTGAACACGTGGGGTAACGTGTGGAGCTACGGAGTGGTGTGCCACGAGGTGTTCACGCTGGCAGCGCACCTCCCATATCACCCTCTGAACGATGAGCAGGTGCTCCAGCGTGTTGTAGTTGAACAAGCCATCACTCCCGACCTGCCTCTTTCTCTCCACACCCAAGTGTGAGTCTCTTGTTTATTTTAACTCGTATTAATTAGTGCCCTCGTGTGAGAACTGTTCAAAAGAAGCTGGAGATATGATCAATAACTTTCAAATCGAAATTCTTTTGAACTTAAATTATTTATGACACTCTGATTAGTGATTTTTTGCAGCTAGTTTGGATTAAATTCAATTTAAAATCTGTATAAACATGAAAAACATAGTTGACAATAATCGCAAAATTAAAAACTTGGGTCATAATGTATTTATGCCACGTTTGTCTTTTGCCGTTTCCAAACAAGCTCAGTTTGGAAATGTCGCACGAATTGCTAGTCCCGAGGCGAAATAAGAGTGGCTTGAAATGGAGGGTTAATTCACATCTGTTTTTCTGTTCCATCTTAAAATGGTGGTTTTCTTTTACCATTTCGCATAGCTTTCATCGTTTTGTGGCTTTTTAAGAGGGTTTGTTGCTCCACTTTCACTCCTGAGTGGCTTGCAACTGATTTACTGTTCAATTGTGGAGGATAACTATTCTGTAGAACGAAGATTTCTGATTCAGAAGTAATTTCTGTAGTTGACAGACGAGCTGATTGTCTAATTTGCCAGTTCCAAAGAGACGTTCGTTGCACAGCCGCACGTTCTTTTCGATACAAGCTCAGTGTGAGGCATGATCTCGTTGCTGTCATACTTGAGCAACATCATCTTTTTCCACTGAGATCGCCTTGAAATATTCGCTAAATTACGATTGTCTTAGAGGTCAAAATTTACGATTGTTTGGAGGTCAAAAATTCGTTTATAATTCTTTAATAGTGTGCCCACTGGTGCCCAGTGGAATTTAGATTTAGCTGTTCTATCATCGTTATTGCTGATCTCAAGCAATCTGTGCTGAATTTGGGGTGATACAACGAAGAAGGCAGTAGGCACAATTGGGACTATAACTTGCAGTTCATTGAGTCAAGGTAAATAAGCCTGCATAGTAAAGCATTTCAAGAAATTTTTGTCATTAAACAGCACCCCATCAATCCTTCATCTGTTAATAATTTCTAAATTATTTACACCTACTCAACATAGCATCTCAGCAGCTTAGGAAGCGATTCAGTGGTGCAGAATGTCCCAAACCCGCTGCTCATTGCCGTTATCCAACAACACCTGCCTGTAGACTAACTAAAATATACTGTACCTTATCACATATTATTTATATAAGCATCTGCCTGAGGACGCAGTCTTAAAACAGCCGTCCATTGCTCCTATCCAACAACCACCACTTGTAGGCAGACCTAAATACACTCATATTTCCCTCTCACATTGATTATAATAGCAGCAGCTACAGCATCAGCTTGTAAATTACTTGTTTACTGCTGCAGGAGAGCCCTGATCCAGCAATGCTGGGTGCCCGAGAGCAGTCGCATCAGCATGACAGCTGTACACAGCGGCCTGTGCCAGACGCTGGTGCAGCTGTACGGTGTGCAGCACGCCTCTTACGACCCTGAGAGCTTGCCTTCCTCCCTCCACTTGCCGGCCTCCCCGCGGTCTGCACAGGAAGACCTCGAGGCCAAATGGAACAAGCTGGAGCACGAGCAGAGGGGCACCAGGGACCATAGTGTCTCCTTGGTTGCCTCGCCCAGGGACCAACTCAGGTACTTGGGCGTGTGTTCAAGGAACGGTAGTGTGCACAGACTTGTTGACATCCTATTCAATGTTTGGTTAATGCGGCTGTGCAAAGCCGCACTAACATCTTGAAGAAGTTATGATTAATGATTTACTATATTATTAATAATTTGTTAGATTATGGAATATTTCTTAAAATGATTACTGCATTTCCCCAAGTTAGAGTTTTGGTCTACATTAATTTGCCTTATAAAGAGTGGTTTCCTGCTCTTGACTATAAATTTTCGTGCCTATCAGCTTGCATCTTCAGCCTGTCCGTGGGGCTCAATCTATAACTGATACTAACAGTATTTCTTTGTTCTCAGGTTCGAGAATGACTTCGTATCCCGTGAAACAGACGACCTGGAGGCCAGAGTGGCAGCCACGTTTGGGTCGAGTGCTCCATCATGGCTGGGCTTAGACCCTGACCAGCCCATGGACAGCCTCACGAGGGAGATCAGCTCAGCCATACAGAGACTTGATGATGCGTTAGCTGAACCTACCGATCCTGACTTGAAAGATCCAATCCTTGAGCAGAATAAAAATGCCAATGACGATGATCTTTTCCCAGCATTTGTCATCGGGAAAGATTCTCTTGTGACTCGCGCTCCCAGAAGCCTTGCCAACATGAGCGCCAGCACTTCTAACCTCACCAGCATAGGTGCTGAGGCGACAGCAACAGCAGCTGTTGATCGTCCGCCGTCTGATAACATCACCAGATTTGCGCACCTAAGCTCCAGCGCTGGCTTCATGACTCAAATGGGCCTGGAAGAAGACGGCCTAAGCATGCGCCTTGAAAAGGGCGAATTCAGCGAACTCGTGAAGCAAAAAAGCATGAGTGTTCAGAATCTCATGAGGCTCACTGTAGTTGATGGCATCAATTTGGACGAAGAT
This sequence comes from Orchestia grillus, assembly GCA_014899125.1. Classification (NCBI taxonomy): domain Eukaryota; kingdom Metazoa; phylum Arthropoda; class Malacostraca; order Amphipoda; family Talitridae; genus Orchestia; species Orchestia grillus. The sequence continues at coordinate 21,151 of VOMN01107555.1, read as the reverse complement.
TCTGGGGAAAGTGATTCGTCATGCAAGTTTAGCATGGGAGACAACACTAATTTGCTCAAGACGTCTACTGAAAATTCAGCCAAAAAGCAAACCGCTGAAGAAAAACAGCCTTTGGATTTCAGTGGAAGCACGAGCAGCATTCTGTCTTCTGCTCTGAGCACTGTAAGTTCTGGGGCCACTCGGTCTTCTGTGCGAGATCCTTTTTTAGTGGCAGCTAACTCCTCTGAGCTGTTGCTTCAGGAGGAGTTTTCGGAGCAAGAGTTTACCCTCAATGAGGGTGGCAGCAATCCTAATTTAACTGTAGAAGATTTTGTTGATTCAAAAGCAGAAAGTTGTGACAACGACTCCCGTTTGTGCTCAAGCCACTCATCTGTTCATCAACAAGATAAAGGTTCTTTATCTGGAGAAGTGGAGACGTGTGGCGTCATGCCTGCTGAGGACTTGATTGTGATAGATTCCAACAACTCGAGCTACTTCAACGACTCAATTTTTAGCGACAATCATGAAAATTTGATGAGGAAATTGGAGTCTTCCTACGGAAACAAATCTCCTCCGAAATCAACTCCTAGTTCGGCGATCGTAAGCTCCCAGGATGGTCCCGTGCTCTCTACTCCTGACGTGACGCTCGAAGCTTGCCACAGCTTTGGCTGCGCAAGCACAGGTTCGTTTGGCTTCCCTTCTGGTGGCGAGGACCAGCTTCATCGTGGATCTTTCGACGGTGGTCAAGATCCCTTGCCAGATATTGTTGTGCATGATCACACCCCTCACGCTAAAAGACACCGCGATGAAGCTGATAAAGACCTACAATCCGAAAACAGCGTTTCAAAACTGTCTCTAGAAAATCTACCTTCACAATCTGACAAACTTGAAAGCTCCAACAGTTGTACAAAAAGTCCTGTTGAACATGATCTGAAATGTGCTGAAGGGTCGGACCAAATAGAGAGCCCTCTGAGGACTTCTTCGGGACAAAGCGTCGATGGTCATGCTGACGACTATTTAGGACTTGGTGAAAGTAAACAGCATTCACCTAAGTTCGACCCAGTACTCAACTCGACTTTCAGCATATTTGCCAGTAAAGAAGCTCTTGGCGAGAGCAGGGACAGTGAAACTTCAGGTATTGTGACGGGCGGATGCACAGCTTTCACGGAAGACATGACTAACTGCAGTGGCATCTCAGCCTCAGAGATGCTTTCTTCCGACAGCGTCTTTCTCGACGGCACTTTTGATGTTGCAGAAGACGAAGAAGAGAATCTGCACGATTGCTCTACTGGAAATGAAATTTCGCAAGATCCTGAATTATCAGAGGCAACTGTCCAATCCACAGAAACTTCAGCACAAGATGAACGGCCTAGCTTGGCTGAGCGTGTTTCGCTAAACCACGAGTCAGTTTCTACTGTGGAAAACCCTGAATTGGTGACCAATTTCATCGTGGACCCCCTGCAAGAGGTGCAGGTTGCTCTCCTAGACCGTGACCTGTTACCAGCTCAACCTCTTGCTGTCAATCCGCTTGATTGGAGCGTTGATAGCTTACCTCCCAATAGCATTTTAGACCCACATGCTGGACGACACCATTTCAAGCTGTTACTCTCTGGAGCCACTAAGGATGTGCTGTCCGAAGATAAAGAAATGCTCGTTGAAGATGCCGCTTTAGAACAGGCTAATAATATTCAAGACGAAAGAACTGATGTCGGTCAGGTCGTCCAAGATTCATCTTTCATTCTTGAGAACTCGAAGGTTCAAGTCAAAAATCTCAACTCCGTCAAAAGCAAACGTGACGGTAACACTGAAATGGATTTAGAAGAAACTGCCAAAGATCTTGCCGAAGCTAGTCCATTTAAAGGAAATTTAATCGAGATTGAAGAGCCGACAACTGAACTGCCGTCTGCTGAAGAGGCGACGTCAGATTTAACCAAAGAAGTATTGGGTGTAGACTCTAATGAAGTGGCCGTTACTAGAAAGAACTCATCTTTGCCAGTCAAAAATGAGGAAATTGCCGACTTTTTTTGTGTTTCTAAATCATCGCCCAAAGGTTGCAGTGACGGACGTCCCGTTGAAATGGAAGCTGGCAAAGATGATCAAATGAATGACGTAAGAGTTGATTTTGGCCTTCGTAGTTTAAAAGAAGAGCTTCATGGGAATCCCGTAGTAAACAATGCGGGTGATTGTTCCACTAATGTACAAAACATTGTTAACAGTGATAGTGACTTGAATAGTTATTTTGGAAGGAATCATCACACTGTAGTGCCTGCCCTGATGGATGGGGGCGATGGAAGCAATGAGAACCTAAAAATGACTTTCGCTAACCAAGTTGGTGGTAGTGGAACTCTGCCGAATGAAGTTGGTAATAGTGAAACATTCACGAATAAAGTTGGTGATGATGAAACTCTCACTAACAAAGTTGGCGAGATTGATGCTCTCACAAGTAAAGTTGACGAGGATGAAACTCTTACAAGCAAAGTCGGTGAGATTGAAATTCTCACAAGCAAAGTTGACGGTGATAAAACTTTCGAAAACAAAGTTGACGAGGAAGAAACTTTCACAAACAAAGTTGACGAGGATGAAACACTCACAAATAAAGTTGGCGAAATTGAAACTCTGACGAACAAAGTTGGCGTGAATGAAACTCTGACGGACAAAGTTGGCGAGAGTGAAACTCTGACGAACAAAGTTGGCGAGAGTGANCTAACAAAGTGGCCGAGAGTGAAACTCTGACTAACAAAGTGGCCGGGAGTGAAACTCTGACTAACAAAGTGGCCGAGAGTGACGTTAGCCTGGTTCCGACACCAGGTATGCAGTTCGGCAAGAGTTGTCCAAGTTCTACAGCAGCTGGCCAAGTTGGTGAATGTGACTCGATTTTCAATGAGAGCGACGCCCTCACGGCATCCACCACGAGCGTCAACTCGGACATCGCCGTCATCGACACTCCGGAGACAGAGAGCAACGAGGGGGAATTCTGGCAGCAGCAAATGTCGGCGTGGAAAACGGCGGCTCAGGAAACACGCATGTTGCTGCTGGAAGCGTCTACTGCGTCTCCTCTAGCGAGACACCAGGACGGATCTAAAAAGAATGTTTCCTATATGAATGACGATTTAGAGTTTTCGCCGTGCAAATCTAAGGAGGCCGATGCAGACTCGCAGTCCGTCACCAGCTCTTCGGCTTACTCTGTCAACGACCGGGAAACGGATTGCAGCTTCGAAAGTTCTCCTTGCAGGAAGAAATACCCCGTCACTCCTGCTCATTTCGTCTCGTTGCCGCGATCAGGTGAGAGCAGCTCAGACTCGTCCCCAGTGTGCAGCACAGTGCGACCTTTAATCACACCAGCAGGTTTTGAAGCTAAAAAAGGGATTGGCGCATTTCCTTCTCCTATTAAGCGACCTTCATATTTGTCATCACCCACCTCGAGCTGCGGCAGCGAATCTCCTTCTGGTGCTCATAGCAGCTACGTTTCATACGCTGATGACGCTTTCCAAGATCCTCTCGCAGAGGGTGAGGACTTGCTCGGATATTGTTCTGATGATCTTAATGCTTTGAGGGCAGAGCTCTCCCTGAAACTGCCAACTTCACCCAGAGAGAAGGATGCTCAGTCTCTCGCTAATGACAGTGACGACGTCAGTCAATATCACGATGGGGAGAGGTCCCCTGACTACACCTACTGTGGGAACATGTCTGATGATGTCGAGGTCGTTGACAATAACAGGGATCATGTGATCATAAATTATAGACCGCCTACTACCCTTTCTCCTATAAAGGAGGAACCGTGTAGCTCTGTAGGCTGGGACTCGTGTAACTTTGAGGAAAATTCTGCTTCCACTTACAACAGCAGCATCGAACTTGTGGACTGCTATGAGGACAGTCCTGCTACCTCTGCTTTAGACGTAGTTTCTGTTGAAGATTCTGATTTGCACTCAGCGTTTTCAATGAGCAAACTGAGTAGAACCACATTGCAAGAGAAGCAAGAGAGCAAGAATGATAGGGTTCAGGTTGAAGGTGCATCTGAAAATGCTGACGATGTTAACTGTGCTCCTTCAGAATGTCGTGTTTCTCAGCATCCTATATCTTCTTCGAGCGTCATATTAACGGCCGATAATGAAGTCATAGCAGTCGACCGTGATAGTCTCATCCTGGAAGATTTGGAAACTGACGAGGACAGACCTTCTGTCTTGGTGTTCACTCCACGAGATGATCCCGATAAGCCTAAAACTTTAGATTCGGACGATCTGCTTGTGGTGGATGTGGACACGCATGAAGCAAGTATAGTAGAGACCCCCAAACCTCGGTCACTGTTGGCGTTTGTCCATTCCCCTCCTCTGTCACCTCAAGTTTTTGCAGGACTCGACAGAGATGATGGTGAAGAACTCCCCGTAACTGAGAACGAAGCTCTCGAGCGGCTACACCAGGATTATCAAGACGATGTTGACCAAGATTCGCTGCCTTACGAGGTGAACTCATCTTCAGACAAGCTCTTGTATTTGAAGTTCCGGGAAAACCTGGCCGAGCACAATGCTTTGAATAGGAAGACGAGAGGAGCTAAGGATTTCAGAGAATCAGGACCGAGAAGCATAGACTGTGCTTTTCTTAGTGACCCTTTGTGTGACATGGACTTCGACATGGCGTGGCAACAGCGCAGCTTGGACAATTTCAAGTTGGGCGATTATTATTCCACGCCAAGTAGGATAGATTCTACGGAGGCCTCCCGTGATGACATGCTCCGCTCAGACGTGAATGGTTGCCTGACTACCAACTCTCCTAATACTGCTAGTGAAACGAGTCAATCCTCGGGGCTGATGTTCCGTTTGGGTACAGAGGAAAAGGAAACGGAAGGCGAAAATGTTTCACGCTACCAACCCTACTTCAACACGTCGCTCAACTCGTTATCGCAGCTAGACAGCTCGCTGATGTACGGCGAAGACCATGTGTCTCTTCCCTACACCGTCAATTTGCGGTCGCCGTACGACGAACAGAATGATCATATCTGCAAGCCTAGTACTTCGTTCTCTAATTTCAAGTCTCTCGACTCAGCCGTCAATTCAAAGAATCGGATGAAAGACTTTGTGAGCAGTAAAGCTCACTCTGAAGATACATTTATTCGGTCTGAAGAAATCGACTTGAAAGACCAAATGGTTCGGGAATTGGGGGAACAAATCGAATGCATCAAGTCTTACCGGAAAGAGAAACGAGCTGTTAGTGGTGACGAAGACAGTTCAGATGAAGAACTGACGTCTTTTAGCCTGGGACTTCTGACGCAGGCTTATAATGAAGGCAATAATGGCCTTCGTCATGACTCCCCCGATGAATCAATACAACTTTCAGACGATGGAAGTCAATCCCGGAAGTCCTTTACTATAGAAGCTCCCGCAACTGCTGACGACAGTAGCCGCAATAGTTGTGCCAACTACGACTCTGATGACTACAGCGCGGAAACGGACTACACGGGGTCAAACGAACGACGGGTCTACGACTCCTTACGTTGTGTTGCCAAGTCAGACGATATCATTCCCAGGCCTATGAACCCTGAGCCTGCCGAGCTCAGTGATCTTCCTTGCACTCCTTCTCCTTCAATCAGCATCGATTGTTCAGTCGCGCTTCGAGTGAACACTGATGAAGAGCAGAAAATGCATTCCAGTGGCAACGATGTATTCACGCCTGTCAAGTCCATTGTTGTTAATGGATGTGAAATCAAGGATGATTCTCGTAAGAAATCTAATTTTGACTCGGCTGAAAAAAGCGCAGCTTCTTATCGGTTCCATGCGAGTTCATCATTGAAATTAGAAGAAATAGAGTCTGACAATGCAGTAGAAGATCTAAGTATTGGAGAATCCAAATCCAATGTACCAAGTCCCGTCGTGACCCCTGGAATGCTCTCTAGTATTCGTTATCGGATCGACTCGAACCTTGTAGTAGAGTCTCCCCTGACTAGAAACAATACAGACGTCGACGGTAATGATTGTATTCCTTCTGAGATGACATGTACAAATGCGGGTAATGAAAATATTGATAAATATAATGGCAACTATTCTTCGGGAATCCCGGCAGCTGTAGAAACAAGAAACGATGACGATAGTCAGTTAGTCAACAATGACCCGACTTTCCCAGACCATGACGTTGGACGAGAAGAGCTTTACCCCCCCGACTGGCAGGAAGAAGATGAAGACGATGAGGAGAATGAAACAAAAGCTTCTCCCGGCCCCAGCAAAAGAAGAACCGACAGTGAAGTTGATAGCGAGGATGAAGATGATGAAGAGGAACCCATCGAGTCCGATGACTCGGACGTTTCTGATAACAACTCAAGCAGCAGCGGCGAGTTTTTGTGGCAGGTGAGTGTTTTTCACATCACTCGATTAAGTGTGAGTTGTATCTGTTCGAGATTGGCGTGTTGCTCTTTGTGGAACCGATCTTTACGTTTTTATTCAAGTAGTACTTCTATCAAACATCCTATATCGGCAATGACAAGAACGGAGAGGTTCTTCAATTTCGTTTGAGTTTTATTGGTATTGATCCCTTTGTTATATGAACGTTTAAAGGGCAGATATTTTCATTCATTTTTTATTTGTTACTGATTCCATACTTCGCTTCTTCTAAAAGTTAGTTTGACGTGTGAGAACAGGTATTTCATTGCTAAAAACCCCCGGGAATTTTTCGTGTGAACTTTTCATCCATTTTTCCTCGAGATTTTGTGTTACACATCTATTTCTTGGCTCGAATGATAGTATTTTTTTGTGCTGACTAATGAAAAAATCGGAGATCTCTGTAACTTATTATTCATAAGATGGAATGTGAGGACAGTGCTTTGCTTTGGTGTTCGAAGTTGCCATCAGGATTACGAGGCGGACAGAAATGTCTTCTAGCATAAAAGAGAGGTACAGTGTAATGCTCACTTTTTCACGTATAATTCACGTACAATCTCATGTACTCGTGCGAAGATATAGCCAGCTACGTTTGCTTCAATTTATCATTAATGGCTGTGCAGGCCGGCGACGCTCCCGCCCAAGCTCGTCCAGCTCTGCCAGCTGTGGAGGAAGAGGAAGACATGTCCGACGGCGACAGCGAGAGCGGAGAGGAAGAATTCACGCCATCGTTCTGGGATGCAACACGCACCCCGACACGTTCCCTCCTCAAGGTGAGGCGTCTGCATTGTAGAGGTGCATTGGCCCCTTCTTCCGGCTTGTTAGGGTACATTAGTTCCTACTTCTGGCTGGTAAGGGTACATTAGCCCATTGTTCCGGCTTGCTGGTTGCATTATGTTAGATGCTTAAAAAGAAGTTAAGTCATAAAATATCGCATCTTCATTTTGTCAGGGCCATTTTCGGTGTTAGCGATGACTGTCAAAGGTAGATCAAAATCATTTCTGTCAGAGCAGTGAAAGTTACTCGTTTACAAAACATTCGAAGAAAACTGTGGTAACGATTTCAATTAATAGATTACGCATCTGAAATGCTTTCAGGAGACATAAAGGAACTTTAAACTATGTACTACATTAAATTTAAAATCATTGAAATTTTTGAATAAATTACATATCACTAACGGGATAAGAGAAAATGCATACGAATTCTATAGACAAGTGGGTGATCAGAATGCATGAAATCTTTACGTTAAAGTTTTAGTGTTTAGGACAGAGTAGGTGTACCCAAAGGTAGTGAAAAGAACCACGTGCCAAATGTCTACAATTTGAACCTGTTTACAGTGTTGCGGTAAAGTAAACGATGTCGCAAAAAAATTATGACAGTTGAATCATTCGCTGGACCTCCTACGGAACCCGTTGTGTCACTATTCCAAAGTCCTGTTTGAGCCTCTAAGGAATGATTATTCTTCATTTCCTAACAAATATTCAAAGCCAATGAAAATAATTGTTCCATTTTAGTCCCCATGAACTATAATAAGGATACGATGGACAAACCATTTGTTAATTACTGAATTTTAAATTTTTGTTCTATTTCCCCTTAACGGATACAGGGAAGGCAATAGGGTTAGGATAAATTAAGTTTGTCTGCCTTATGTTATGAGACTGGCGTCCCCAAGGAGACACTGTTAGGTTACTTCGGCTTCTAGCTAGACTTCCGGGACTTTACATTTTCGTGCCCACTTTGCTTTTGTCTATTTTCATGCCTTCTGTACTGATGATTCTTTATCTTTTCTTCATCTTTCTTCTTTACTTGCAGTTTCTTTGCCCAGGAGATCTTTTGTGGGAGCACACCTTGTACTTAATGTTCCCTTCTCTTTCGGTTCGATATAGTCCGAGTCGCTGAAGCGCTGCTATCCTCTTTACTGTCACGGTACACGCAGCAAGTTTTACTCTACGTAATACGACCTTTAATAAATACACAATGATTGATCAAAATATGGTAACACCTTTTTTTACGATCCCCTTTTTATTGTTGAGAAAGAGTAGTGAGGGCAGGGGGACGACAGAGAGTGTCGTTAGTTCAAGGCTCAGTTGTGTATGGAAAACCATCATCTCGTGTGCACACAAGATGTGTTTGTCATGCAATGATGAGGTGAGAAGAGTGATTTGCTTGTGTTTTTGGTTGAGGGACTTACGGCCTAAGTACAGGATTGCTTGACCCTTCACAGTATAAATTGTTTCGGCGGTAAAGCTACATTTAGCTTTGTATGAAAAACTAGCTGCAGCTTCATGCATGTTTGCTAAAAAGCCTGCGTTCGGTTTTCATGAAAAGTCGCAGCGTCCAGATGGTCTTTTTGGGCTCTAAAGGGTTAAAATATCATCTTCTATGAACAAGGTATTCAGCAATCCAGTATATGTGCATTGCGGACATTGAATTTAGCGTCAGAGAATCAGGTGTGATTAGAAAAATTTTCATTGCTTTCACCTCTTGTAACTTCTTTGAATTTTGAAGTGAAGTTATTTCTCTCGTAAAATAATTTCAAAATTTAAGGATTAATGCAATGTGTTTTTCTAACAATTTTTTCCCCTCAGTCGGGCTGTGAGGCACTTCCACATGATCGCTCTGTGCACTGGAAGAGACAGAGACACCATCGAGTGTACGAGTACCCCCCTGAGCCCCCTCTTCCCACCTTCCCCCCTCCGCCGTCACACAGGCCTCTTTGGGATCCTCCCATCACTCCCTTCTCTCCCCCGCACCATCAGTGGGGAGTGGAACATCCCCACGGGGAACCGTATCCGGCTCTTCAGGCGTACATGCAGCGTGGCTTCCTCCAGCAAGACGGCAAGTCCATTAACCCATGCAGGGATTCGTTTTTGTTCTTTGTTTCACCAATGTTGCAGTTCGAAACTCATTTCTAGTAAGAGGGGAATGTGCCCCGTGCAAAATGTTTTTTCTTTAATAAAAATGGAACTACGAAAATCAACTAGAGAGCATGCAAAATAAAAAGACGGAGGATAATACCAAAAACTCTCGAGTTGATCTTTGATATTCTCTCCCCAATTGAAAAGGGGTGCTGTGCAGAGTGCTTGAAAGTTCTCTTCTATATCGAGATAAAAAGTAGGGCAAAGAGGATCGTGTCAAAAGAAGTCATACATCAAAGTTAACGTTCCGACTTGACAAAAAAACAAAACGTTTCGAATCACTAGACATCAGTGGTATGGATTAGTAAAACGTAGTAAAGAGAGCAGTGAAAATTCAGTGAATTTTTGCCCTACTCGTATCTCTTTGCCCTTTTTTTTGTCCCTTTGCCCCCACTTTTTGTCCTTTTGCCCACCTTAGATATGATGAAGAAATTGAGTCCTGTTTCCTAAGATCTTAATTACCAAACTGCCATTTTCCTGTCTAGTGGCACAACCATTTCAAGTAGAATTTCCACTGCATTGTTTTTTTATGAAGCGAAGTTTTTTCATTAATCTCAAATTTATAAAGGCTATCGTTATTTTTATAATGTACATAAATGTGGGTTAATAATAATTTTTTATCGTATGGAGTCTACTGATATCATGAAGGGACTGACTGCTTTTTTTGCTTTCTTCCAGGGTTTTTGCTGGATGACGGAGAATTTTACAATCCCGAACTTCATTACAATTTCTCCCAATCTTCCTTCACCCCCGCTGAATACTATGCAAATGAAAGCCCTCATGGTAACCCAAACACCCCAAACTTCGACTCGCCTGAACCGTCAAATATGGTTGGCGCAATTCCGCCTTCGTATATGACCGCGTCAGGCGGTGACACCGACTCTCAGTTGCCTCCTACCCACGAGCAGCTGCAAAACATGCTTCTTTACCAGTTTGCCCCAGCATCAAATTCTGGCAAAATTGCTCCCAAAGCTTGCCAGACGATAGTTGACCAGACGACGTCTGATCTCTCTACTGAAGACGGTTCTTCGGGCCAAAATTCGAGCGAGAAATCGAGCTCAGTTCTTCAAGATATTGTGTCGTGTTTGAATGATACAAGTAGACCCGAATTGCATGAACTATCTTCTGCAAGTGACGTTAGCTCTGCAGGCATAGATGAGGCGAAGAATCCGAATTCTATAGGAGAATTAAGACATCTAAAAGAGCAGTTGAAATTGGATATCCCGAAACTACGAAACGAAGACGAAAATTGCACCGGAGTTCTTGAAGGTCAGGGTGCTATGGATGAAAACTCGAGCAGTTTAAAAACTGAGGTACCCGTTCATGTAATGTGTGAAAGGGAAAACAGCGGTGCCGCGGATCTCATCGAATCCAACTCATTCTCTTTGAATAAGGAAGTTCCTGCATCTGATGGAACTGAACTTATGAGTGACGTTATTTCGAGCTCGAGTGTTGGGAAGCTGAGTTGCCACGTAGTTAAAAATGGCGCTATGGAATCGAAGGTGGGTAATATTCTTTTTCAAAGTACGGCCTCGGCAGGCGCTGCCACGTCCCCCGTCACGGCAATCAAATGACCTAATAATGAATAGGGCTCTCTTCATGTGTTTCATCTTTTAAGCTTTTGCATGCTAAATAGTGGTTCACGTAAAATTTTCAGCTTGGCACGTCTAAGAGTTTACTTGAGTCGATAAGAAATGCAGCTTCCTATGTGAATATTCACAAAATTAATAATTCACTGAGATTTCACTGCACGGCTCTCAAGAGTACTGATTGATCTGTTGTAGCTTTGATGAGATTTTTACGGTACTCCGACGATATTCCGCTAATTCGATGGTTATCGACTGTTGAGAACTTTTGTATGTTTTATTTTCATTAGTCCACAAGTTAGTCATATTCATGGTAATATGATAAAGACTACGCTTCAAATTTTGTGTGATAGAGAATGCATTTTCTAGCCTCGAATTAACTCCCGTACTTATTTGAAAACATTCCAATTTAGGATCAATATATTTTTTTACATCACAGTTTTCATTCACTTTTTTTTTCTAGTTAGTTCTTGTGAGTCTTATTCATGTTATGGAAGAATCGCAGACGAATAAACTCTTGAATTTTGTACCCTTCTTGGATTACGTTTATACAATGGCGTGAATCGTTAATATATTAAAAAAGCTTGTGGAAAGTGAAATTCAACCATAAAATTCCGTTAAAAAGTGGATAAAAATAAGAGTTCAGGTCATTGCATAAATTGTATGATAGAAGTTGTGTTGATATGAAATATTAAGTGCTCTCTATTTTGAAACGAGAAAACTTAACATTATCAGAATAAAGTGCAGTTGAATTTCCTTCCTCAGGTACGAGTATATCAAGGAAGATAGTTGGCATCAGTTGAATTTGGCAGTCAGAGAGAGTAGCATTGACAGATGCTAAAAAAGCTCTGGAGTCTATCGTAACTTCCAACTGACAATACCCGTGTCTCGTAACCAAAACCATTTTCTTTGTAGAAATTCCCTCGGGGGGCATAAAATATGCGATAGGGTTAGGTTAGTTAGTTTTATCTATCGTATGCTATGGGGACTGGTGACCCTAGGGGGCACTGTTAAGTTTCCTCAGCTATAGATAGGCCTTCGTTACTTCTACCTTTCGTGCCCACTTTGCTTCTTTCCATTTTCACCTCTTCTTGACCGATTATTTTTCTATTTTATTTTCCTCTTCCTTCTTAATGCTGTTTCTATGCGCAGGGAATCCTGTTTGGGAACACATCTATGCATAGATTCCACGTTCCCTGCAATCCATGCTAAATAGTCACTTCTTTTCGCTCTCTGATGCGGCTAGGGAGCCTCTAACTAATTACTTCATAATAATTCTTTACAGAGAATGAACAATTTTTGAAGTACGCAATGGGTGATGATTGCATCGAGTCTTTAAGTACTGGTTTATTAAGTCATTCGGTCATATCTCAAACTTTTCCAACAGATAAGCTTCAGCAGCATCAATATGGTTTGACAAAAGCAGTCAAGGATGAGGATCATGCTACTTTTTATTTCACTATGACCCACATACTAAGATTGAAAGTGTTGTCAAAAAGTGGGTTCTCAGGTACGGTTATTTCAGACTTAGCTTTACATTAGTAACTTTTTGAAAACTGCAGGTCAAGCAAATACTTTTGTTTTAACTGCCTACTCGTGTCGCTTAGACCATCAATACCATATGTTATTAGTATAATTTTTTCTTATATTCGCAATGACCGATAAGTCTCGCCTTTTGTTTGTTATGTTTGGGTAGTGTGCATATAAACTCGCGTTTTATAAATTCTTTGAACATCTCTTGTCTCTCTTTTTCGATGTATCAGTAATTCCTTGTACTGATGTGTTCCATCATTGTGATAAAATGGATGTGAATCTCTCAAGTTGTTAGTGTGTTTGTTTTAATTGGAAGTAGAAGTGCAAATCTTTACCATATAGCAGGTAATTTATCCATAACGTGTTTCGGAAATATATCGTCGATTTGCTGCTGTATGCTGTGTCGTAGGCAATCGTACCTCTCTAGATGTAAGTGATCTTTGCGTTCTCGGTGTGAGCTGTCGTTTCAATTTCTAGGATTCCTCTGCTATAAATTTTCCATTTAAGTAGATTACACTGAGTTTTGCTCATGTGTTCTTGTCGTTACTGTAAAAGTATGTATGTACTCACTAGGTATCTATATTATCAATAGGTCTGATTTATAAAATACGAGTCTCACCCTCTAACTTTGGTTGGAAATTCCTGTAAGTTACTCGCCCCTTTGTCCTCTATCTTGGTGTGGTCTAGCGTGCCGTGTTACTACATATCGTGGGAATTTTGCCTTTAATCTTATCGAATTGTAATACTAATAAATATGTGCAAATGTGTCCTAAACTCCGTGTTCTATACTGTAACTGTGCTTTGTGTTGTTACAAAGCATTTTTCGTACTTCGCAGTATCGTTGGATCAAACCCCGTATTTATGTCCTTGCTGGTAGCCACCACTCTAGTGTTCATGCTAGATACAGAGTTCGTATCCTTTGTCCGTGGAATGAGCTCGATCAATGTGACCATTGCTCAGCAAACATTGAATCCACTATTGTTCTATTGTCTAACTCGATTGGATTCAAAAAATATCTCTAAGATTTTCAAAAATTTATGACCCCTGTCCTTGCGGCATGCGAGTTGAGGTTTAGAGTAGTAACGAACCTTCAATGCATAATTTGCCGAATGTCTGAACTTGACTGCATTTCTATCGGGCTTCGAGATGCTAACGCTTATCTTTGAAGTTCTGACCCTCACAAATGAAGAGCTCGTTCTTCCAAGCAGCTATTGTGGGACTACGTAGTTTTCCAGTTGTGTATGCCTCATTTATTAGTTTACCTTCTCTTTTTTAGCCGACCTACTATTATGCATTTTGTGTTCTAATTTAATCTCGTTTTTTCTTTCCTCTTCATTTTCGTGGGCAGTAGAGATCTTGAAAGATCTAAAAGTCATCCTCATTTTCTGTGCAATAAAGCTTCTTACCAGCTCTGCATAACTACGTACTTCGTTGACAAAGTCTGTGAGTCTAGCGTTCAAAGTGGTGTGGTCGTGCATACACTCGCTGCACTGCCCTGGCAATAAGAGCGAAGTCTTGTGCTCGCTACTACGCGAGGACTGTTCACGTCTTCTTCATTTCCCTTGCGACTCAGCCATTTTCGCCCGCACCACTTGATGGAACAATGGCGAATGAAGCATGGAAACTATTTGTATTTTATGTTAACTATGTTTTCTTTACCAGCTTTCCCCTGTGGAGTGATCTTCGTAGGTCAAATTGATTTGTCTGCGAATTTTCAGATCATTTAATTAAAGTTTACAGCAAAATTTTCTTAAAACCTAAGTTCACTGTGAAGGGGATCACATTGTATCAATTTTTTTTTCTAATGTGAATTCTGAGTGAAACTTTTCTTGTCATCTTAGAAATTTAATATTTTCCCCGGTGTAACGTGGAAAAGTAGATACTCCCGTAACCATAATGGTATATCTGTCTACCTGGCGGTCTCTGTTGTAAATTTCAATCAGTATTAAGTGTTACTGTGCGAATCCTGTTATACTATACTGAGGTCACACTGTATGTACTTGCGTAGTTCTGTGTACACGCTCGATAAATTGGCATGATATCCTGGAAAATTTATCATTGGTTTCACTTGAGGGATGATTGAATTCGAACTTTTGAAAAGCGGTTGTTAGTTCTTTTTTATAGTTTAGTAGTGCAAGTAAAAGTTCTGCAGCTCGGAAAAATAGATTAAAATGCACCCATTTGATAGGGAGTGTAATTTATTACTGAATTTTCATTCCATGATTTAATTAGAAATTAGCGCAATCATTAGCTCTTAGGCAAACCGTTTAACTTGCTTTCTTCATAGTGATTTCATTTCTGCACTTAAATAACTCTAAATTACCGCACTTTGGGTATTGAGTGCATATTCAGCCCTTTCTTACACATGCTCTCAAACCCACAATCAGCACTGTCTTCTCAACTTTTAATAAGGATATGTACTTCAAAATTCATTACTGTTAAAACGCGTAGGTGTTCAGTGGTGAGAATTCCCTCTCGTGTAGTGTTAGGTCAGGAGCAGCTAAGACAAAGCCGAGAGAAAGAGTGTCGCAATGTAGCATATCATTAGATACTTACATTTAGACTGTTGGTGCCTATGCTCTAGTGTCTTATGATCCACCGCCGTCCATGTCTTGCCTAAATCCTACGCTCCCTTTGATACCAGACAGTAGCTTCATTTTCTTTGTCAATTTAGGGATATCTTTGCTTATTTTTTCGCGGTTACGATTCGGGGTTGTACTGCTTGCTATTGTGTTGGTACCAATCTTCTGTACGTAGATAGACCGCTCGTGCTATTGTCTTGGTACCAATGCTCTATAGTATACGGAGACCATTTTCACTGAACCTTCGTCGCTGTCTAGAATTAACAAAGTCGATAATGTCTGTAAAAATTTGGCTTGGGTATTGGCGATTATGGCGACCTCGGTACGCCTCGAATTGCGATCACTGCATGTAGGTGTTGTATTGCTCAGTGTACGTGTCGAGCCTGACGCATGGTTACGTGAAATTCGGTTAGACTGCGTCTCTTAAAAGTGAGATGATCGACCCCTTTTATTACTCTGTTCTCTATTCTTAAGAAAGATGGAAATGATAGAAAGTTATTCCTTGCCGAATTTCTATTTCCTTCCTCCTTTCTTGTTTTGTCAAAGTAGAGATGTTTCGAAATTATTGATACATTTCTAGTACTTGCGTAGCTATATATTTGTCGAAGGATACGTTCTAATTTTTTCATTAAATACTAGGGAATGGAATTTTTCGCGAGGTCAACATGTCTGATGTTAGTGTGGCTTATTCAGTTACGTGAGGGACGCGGTTTCTTACTGTACTTATACTTGTGTTTGGTGATGAGGTAAAGTTTTTTCGTCTAACGGTGTGGGTAGTTGAAGTTATACCTCACATGAAGTAAGTAATTATTGTTTCAAGTCGCACTGCAGCCTCCTCTCTCCTTTTCTCAATCGAACCCTCTGATAAGGCATTTTCTATTCTCTGATACTGTATTTTACTTTTTTTGTGATCGTTATTCCGTGCACAAATGATCGTAAAAATATTTTACGTTAATCTATAGTGAAACTATAATTTTCAAATTCGATATTACATGACATAGCTGCGGGGATGCAATCTTTTTAATTTATGTGCAAATACAGATAGTTTAGATTTTTCTTCAATAAAAGTGTGCTTTCAGACTCATTTAAATGAGTTGAAAAAGTAGACATTTCATTTTGTGAGGACTATATTTTATCAAATAGCTTTCTTCACCTGTGGAAGTTTATAATACTGTAAATATTACCCATTATGTTAAGTCGTTATGCAAGACGATACCAAACGGTGACGATGCGTTAATTTTCGATTTAGAGATCAGTTTTAATGCTTTAAACAGAAGAATTCATGGAATTGAAACGCGTTATAGCAAAATTATCATTTTGGGCGAGTCACAAGTATTGTCATAATTGTGAACATAATCGACGCCGGTAGTTTACAAGCACGTGTCAGGTATTAATATCAATTTTATTTAGTATAATTTGGTTTCGGTCGGATAAATATCGAATCTCGATCTGTTCTTTAAGGTAGGAAAAAACGCATCGTCTGTAGCACCTAGTTTAACGTAGCTTTGGTCTTGTACGAACTACCTTGCAGTGCGTAGCATTCTTTCTATTTATTGTAAGTGATTGCACTCTTAACCAAAGACATTTTGCATCTGCTAATCCCTTACTCAGTCATTATTTATTCTTAGTGTTTAACGTGGTTGAATCGATGAGTTTCACTATTTAGTTTTTAGAGTAGCTGGAACATACCTTGCGTTAAACTCGTTTGTAACGGTTTCATTAACGATGTCAGCTTTATTCTACATTGTTAATTATCTTCGTTAATGTTCGCAACCATTTATACTCGTGTGCCGAGATAAGGATTTATCAGTGTAATGCCTAATGTTAAAATATTGGATATTTACCGTTGAAGTTCGTTTACTTTCATGTTGTAATGATTTGACTAGGCAAGAACGTATTTTGATTGCATTTTATATATATTCTAATTATTTGTTATAGTGAAGATATTCCCAGTGCTCTTATAGCATTTTAGAACCCCATTTTCATGTTTCAAAATGCAAGACACCGATATGTTTCGGTAAGTTAGAATCAACGGTGCCGTTTTTGTATGTACTGGCATGCAAAGCAACTTCTGACGTAACCGTTGTCGTCTTACAGCTTCACCACTTTACCATTCTACTTTTATTATTCATATTACTACTTGGACGTACGGTAATCATGTTGGGCGCATTTTGTGTTGATAAAGTAATTTGCAACAGTGTTACAATTTCTTAACCTATCATTGCACGCTAAGATACTTCATTGTGTAGAAACTAAATGAAACTTCTAATAAGTTAGATTAAAATATTTAATAGATACAACGGCCATCAGTTGTCTGCTAATGGTAATACACAAGAAAAATAGAGAAAAACGACTTACATGAATTACGAATGAATTTGTATCATAATTACATCTTTTTCATGAAGCTACCTGTGCATTTATTACTTCGTTTGAAAAGTTCATATTCATAACAAGGTATCGCAAATTATTCAGCTTGGATGTTAAATTGAATGACAAATGTTGCGCAAATTGCCACCACCTATGCACAACACGTTTAAAAATTAGCTTCTTTCCACGATATAATTTTTGAATCGTTGTAATAATTTCAAGCAGCGCACGTATCTACCTTCTCTACATTAATGTAATTACTATATTTCACGTTGTTTAGAACGAAAGTCTGACGTGTATAACTTCCCACCTCATCAAGTGCATGAATTATACATGAAAGTTAACCATTCCCGCCTCTCTGACTCGGTCTGTGATGTGGCTGCCCCGCCTTTCAATGATACGCGAACATTCACGGGGGGAAAGAACATATTTCGGGCTAAGCAAATGAGACAAAATGGCATATATCTAAACGTTTTCACCACGCTACTAGAATTCCTTCCTATTTGAGAAAAACGCGTACACCGCATCATAAGAAATAGTAAAATTTGCTTCAATGTTTCTGAATCCAGCATAAATTATACTCGAAATGATCCAGCGTACAAAATTATTTCGCGGCATAACACTTGAGTACAAATATTATGGACCTATAAATGGTATATATATTCCAACGAGCGCTACACACAGGAATACTGAAGCTGGCTCAAAATATTGCGAAAATCACAATGGAAATACAAAATTATGCTACGAAATAAAATTGGAGACTGCAGTCGCACAAAATAGAGCTCTACCAAATGCGATATATGTACAGAAGAAAAGCCAATCAAAAGAAACTAAAATTTCACAACACAAACATGCAGGTTTGGTTTGCACTCAAGTAAAGTTCGGGGACGCCTTTATTTCTGCCTCACCATAGATGGATCGTCCGTGAGACATTCATCGAGACAAAACGGAATTATGTCACGTATTTGAATATATGTCATGAAGGATGAAATAATTTTCATCAGAATTGTTTCTTCTATTATATAAAATAACACCTATAGCAGCGCCTTTCAATAGAAATGAACTCAATTTTGCGTAATTCAATGCTCAGCACCGATCCAAAACCCCGCACAGTCGCGCTCTAAGGCCCATTGATGACCACAGTGAAGCGTTGTTTTCAAAGTAGTCAAGAGATGAAGCAAATACCGAACGTATAAATACACATCGCATAAATTGCAGTGAATGAAAAATATAATTGCTATTCACATGCAGTACGCATCGTTTTAAGAATATGCATCAGACTACGAAAAAATTGGAGCAAAAGAAATAGTACATTCTAGAATATATATATATATATAACTTCTGTAAGACGTGTGTAAATTATAGGAAAACATTTTCCCTCCGATTAATTAGGAGAGTACACCAGAGCACATAATTAACTTATTCATTAACATTAATATTGAGTCGCTTTAATCATCTCTCATCCTGAGCAGCTCGAAATGAACAATCAACCTTCCATCCTTTGAAACATTGAAATTCCAACTTCAATACGATCGAGCAGAAACTGTCCAACGGAAGAATCGAACTCCACTTCATTGCACAAGCAAAATTTTTTTTGAGATCCGTGAGAAGTTTTCCATGCAGAACAAAAACAAGCAAGGCAATTGCTATGCTCACATTCAATAAGACCTTCACGAAATAATTACAGAACAAGCTAATATATTACTTTTATGATCGCGAAAAGTGAGCAAAAAATACGCAACTAACTTGTAAACAAGTACCCCAAAGCCCATTCAGTTCCCTAAAAATTCCAAACCTTTAATTTTTTTTTCAGAAATCTAGAGAAAAATACGCTACGCATCTCAATTCTTATACTTGATTTGCACAACTGCCATATTATACACCGTTTTTCTACACGTGCGTCAATGCTAAAGACGTGCACTAATGAGCGAGCCCCTCGCATAAATTCAGAACAGAGAGAAAAAACAGTCACCAACTAATAGGGCTCTCGGTTCGTTGCGGTATCCAGCATCTCTCACGTAATGTAGGGAGGTAATCCGGTGATACATTGTAGAGCAGACAGATAAATAGTTCATGACTTATGACCGCCTACCGTGAAATGGAAACCAAGGAAAGTGCATACTCTTCCAAAATGTGACACACCCCGTGAAGTTCGCAAAGGACTTGTAAACACCTAACGCGAATCGTTTTTCCTCTCATTATTTGCGGGTTCTTCCCCTGGAAAGAATTTAGCAAATGATACTGTAGATAAAATAAAGCAGAATAAAATCATTTGCAAACATTGGTAAGCTGTTTTCATCGAGAACGTTCACAAGCTCTTACTAGGCTTTCCTAGAAAGTGAGCAAGCACGCACACATACACGTACATACAATCGTAACTTAAATTCCATACACGATGATAACTATTATTATGGTATAGACGTGATCGGGTGAATGAATACAAGGCTAACTGTACAGCATAACCGTCTGACGAACACACGCATACACCGGTGACCTGTTGGTCTTCTACAGGCTGGAGAGCCGCACTGTAAAATATAACTTCACGCACAACTTCACCAGGTGCCAATCTTCACACGATCTCACACCAATAAGCCGTAACACTTCACAGAAACTTCGATCAATGACAGCGAAGTAGGCAATATTTTCTATGGGAAAGAGCACCTCAACAACCGCTATGTTGCAACAAATTGTCCACGGCAAGTATGGATTGATTCTTGAAGAGAAACTTGGCAAAAAAGAGACGTGCACCAGCTATTTCTTTCGAGATAAAAAACGATTATAATAAATGACCATTAGTTTTCAGGTAACAACAATAGAGCAATGGCATTGATAATCAAAGGAAACAAAACGTACATATTTTTAAGAGCAAAAGGATAGACATTCAGAAAGAAATATAGCACAATTTAACGGGAGTTTGTTCACGTTTGAAGTCTCTCTGTTACGTATAATACACAAGGGTAAACTCCACAGCAAGAGATTCACGTTCACCCTAACAGTTCCGGTAAATACACGATGAAAGCTGACGCGAGTAGGAACTTACCAAGCGTTGATATTCAATTTTGGAATGGAAAAAATTACTCTCGGGCTCAGGGCAGCAAGCGATCAGTGTACGCTTGCGAGACCAAAACATGGATGAGTTGGCGCAGAGGTAAGTTTAGGTGACAGAAGCGTCGACAGGAGGTGTTGGTGCAGCAGTAGACTGGGAGGAGCAACGTGAAGAGTACCTCTCCTTTTGTTTCGTTCACTCACATATCACAAGACGCTGCATCTTAAGCCTATCTGGAAAAAACAAATTCCCTCAGTCGAAAGAAGAAACTCACCAGGCTGGTGCGGCGGCATGGAGCACAGCGGGTTAGTCTCAACAAGATAACGAGCCAGAATGCCATGTAATGTATAACATTTAAAGAAAGAAACTTTCCTTATTCCAACAGAGTTGATATGTAGAATAACATTGAGTTTAAATGCCTTAGAATTACTGATGCGGGATCGATGTGAGAAACGTTGTTTTAATTTCTTTTTCCAATGGAAACACTCCGTGGTACCACGAAAATCTGCCTGCGCAACCAGGAGTCGAACTCTGGCTTTCTCACTTGAAAAAAGAAGCTCGTAATTACTGCGCCATAGAGTCCAATACACAACTTTAAAAGTACAAAAAGGACTCCAAAGTGTACTAGTCATTGACTCGTGGTTTTTTGCATCGTAAATGAAATAAGGGTACATTCGTCAACACTTCGTTAGTCACATAAGTATCAGGTTGTAACAGAAGTTTTGTCCAATTTTTGAGCTAGATGTTTAGGGCACGATTACTTCAATTTAGCTTG
>VOMN01107541.1:0-20975 GCA_014899125.1 Orchestia grillus | reverse complement strand
GAAAACCTCTGCTCTCAAAGACAAATGTTTCGAAGCGTTTAGAGTTGTGTAGAAGCCACCAGATTTGGTCCCAGGAACATTCTAATGAAGTTAAGCATCTCATCTGGCCACCACAATCCCCAGACCTTAACATTATTGAGCATTTCTGATCCATTTTGAAGATTCAAGTAAGAAATCTATTTCTACAGCCATCGTCTTGAAAAAAACTGGTGAGGGGGTGGAGGGTGTTCTGGCTGAAGAATGGGCTAAAATTCCGTTACAAGCAATACCCAATTTGTATGAATCAATACCTCGGATAATTGAGATTGTAATTGCCTCAAAAAGTGGACCTACACCATATTGAAATAGATTTTATCGACTTCATACGGTGTTTTCTTCATTATGTCCAACCTCTTTATTTACCGTCCGTAAATCTGACATGAAACTGTGTTATTTTTAGTATCCCTGATGACTGCCTTAGCTGGTGGTCTCTATGATTATAGGAATACAAACCCAGGAATTTCCCTTCCGTCTTAATCCTTCAGAGCGTCACATAGAGATGGACGGAAGGACCAAGCAAGCAAGACTGGGCTATTATTGTGCAGTGTGATGAAAAGAGCAAGAATGTAGCTTCATCAGGATTTTATGACCTTGAATTTCTTGCTTACACCTAATGGTCAAATCAAAGCGATGCTTTATTACTCATTGCTCAGCTAGACAGGGTGTAACCAAACGAGCGGTACAAACTTTACGAACAGGCATCGACACTCAAAATAAATACTTTTTCACGAATACTCTCTATTTTAAAGTTCCTCAATTTCCAAAGCACTAAATTTTGGAATTGAACCTTGATGGCCAGTTTCTGAAATGTTCGTTTCTGACAAATGTCGTGATGGTAAATGGAACGAATATCAAAGACACATACTTTATCGAGCAAGCTTTATAATAACTGCTCTGAATGTCTGCTGCCCGCGGCAATGCAGGTCTGGCACCTCTTGCGAACAGATTGCTTGATCCGACGGTAAGCCCGTGATTCTTCTGAAGTATTTAAAATGTTGCGACCGCTATCCTTGCTACACGATCCATCTAAAACACCACCGGTGATTCGTAAATCAAATATTTCATCAGGCTCAGACATTTCGAACAGCCATTGTAAAGTTTGTTTGATAAACATTTGTTTCTCCGATAGTCGTTTCCGTTGGCGTTATGACATGCGATTAGTTGTAGTTGTAGTAGTAGTGAAAGCAGCGCTTCAGAAACTCAGTCTATCTCGCACCGAAAGTGTAGGGACCATTTAGTATGGACTTAGGAGAACGGGGATTCTATGCACAGGGTGTGTTCCCACACAAGATTCCCACAGGGTGTGTTCCCACGCATAGAAACAGCAAGTTAAGAAGGAAGAGCAAGAAAAAACAAATAAGAAATAGCGAAGAAGGAATGAAAACGGAAGGAAGCAAAGTGGGCACGAAAGACAGAAGTCCCGAAGGCCTATCTAAAGCTGAGGTACCCTAGCAGTACTCCCCTGGGGGCGCTAGTCCCCATAGCATAGGATGGGCAAACCTAACTAACCTACCTCTATTGCCTATGACCTATCCTATGCCCCCTGAGGGGGACATGCGATTAAAAGGTAAATGTTATTAACTTAGCACCAGGGTTAAATTTTAAGCCTCAGTGCCTTCAAAAATAAGGAGTTTCAAAATATTTGGTATTTGGTAAAGAGTGTTTATTTTGCACCTCACTGCCTACTGACAAAGTTTGTACATCTCTTGTTTTTCAACACCTTTTATAAATAACAAAAGCACTTTCCATGTGGGACAATATTCAGTAGAGATTTATTAGAGGAATGAATTACAATTGAACTCGTGGTGTAAATTTCTAAGAAGTATCAATCAAAACAATCTTAGCCAGATGCACGCCAAGGAAAGCAACCAGCAGAGAGTTTTTGAAGCGAACTCGTAGTATTAGTTAAATGAGTCAAATATCGCAAGGACAGGAGCACGGAAGAAAGTTCCATAGCCCCGTTCTGTAAAACTCCACCCCCGGTGAGGGTGTTGAGAGGACGAAGACTTGAAGGCAGAATATGTCCTCGGCGGTGACGTCCTGTGGAGAGCCGGTGACCCTAGCATCGCTGGACGGGCGTTGTCAGGTCTGACGAGGGATCGAGGCCGTGCAAGTGTGTTGACTTCTTTTACTTATATTTGGACCTGCTTTTGTCCGTAGCGACTCTTCTACGAGTGGGGCGCTCGCGAGTGGGGCGCTCGCGAGTGGGGTTTTTGCGAGTGGGGTTTTTGCGAGTGGGGTTTTTACGAGGGAGGTTTTTGTGAGTGGGGTTTTATGAGGGATGTTTTTGTGAGTGGGACTCCTGTGAGTGGGACTCTTAGGAGTGGTACTTTCTTGGTACTTTTGTGAGTAGCGTTTCTAACTCTACTTCTACCTGTGGTGCTTCAACGAGTTTTAATTCCATCCGAAGTACTATTCTTACACGCTCATGTTCCCCCGTGCTGCTACTTATGTTTCTACAACTAGCATTTTAGCTGCTACCATAATTACGTACTCTACCAGTAGCACATGCAATGAGTTTACCAAGGTATTTGATATTCATTTTCAAAAACATACGTACTTCATCTATCCTTGTTGATACAGAATAACAAGGAGGACGAACGTCACAGCAAGCATCTTTTGTCAAAAACCAACGTTCTGGATTATAAAAAAATCCATCTTCATTGCTCTCACAAAAGAAGCTAATATTCAGAACAAGTATGAGTAATTACCACATGAGGCAATAAAATTCGGAAGTAAAAAATAAAAGTAGTACACACTCACACACAAACAGTTTCACCGTCGAACTACACTCATAGATGAATAGGCTGCCCTTGGAAACAGGTAAGGATTATAAAATATATTTCAGAAATGTGAGAGGAAGCAGTAATAAATAATTTACCTTTAATATTCGTACTTTAATTGGATTCCTATTTACTACTACACTTTCAAATACATAATACAATGTATATGACACAATGTACTGAATGTATATGACCACACTGACGTACGGAAGATTCTGAACCTTGGACTCTGCCAATCTGTCGACCGACTCCGACTTCAGTAGCTCGGCGACTTGGCCTCAGACTTCCGAATGTCCCGTCTTCAGCTTTATTAAGAAAGTAACTCAAGGTTCCAGGAATTTTTGCGTAGCCGACTCATACTCCCGGACCCTAAAAATCGTTCCAACTCGACTACGCACTCCAACTATGAAGAAGAGATTGAAGCTCGGGGAGTCTTTGTTGGAAAGCTCGCCCTCGTCCTCCCTGATGCAATCAATCCGCATACGCTCCGGCTGCTGCCCTAGGCTGTCCGTGGATGTTTGGTCCTCGGTTAAACGGCCGGAGTAATCGCATTTATTTATTGGATCCACTCTACCAGAAACTTTAATGTTAAATGACAGATGCAGCCGTCGGTGTCCGACAAAGAAAGAGGGAGAGGGGTGAAGCGTTTGAGAGAGAAGTACATTTGAATCAGGATGTTCTGCCCACGATCCATTCCTGGTCTATAATATATTATTTTGCCCATCCATGACATCTCAAATTTAGGGTGTCTCAATTTCACTAAGGCTTATAGGAGGGCTTTAAAATTCAACGATAATTAACATTCGTGAACCTAAGACTGTCACTCCTATAGCGCTGCACTGATCGCTCATTCGACAGTTCATTTCTTAAGTAACTCATTGCCGCGCGTCCAAATCGTGAGCCATTGAGTGATTGACTGGTTCCACGGGGGGCGGTTGCCCTTGATGCTTTCTGCCGTGATTCCCGAGCAACGCGTACATGGAGTGAAACGTTAAACTTGCAGGATATCATCCATCCATTCATTCATTCTACTGCCGTTGATGCATACGCGACGCAAGGCTCTCATTCCTTGAATTGGAGGAAGCTTGTTACTTCGAGGGACTTGCAATCGATGTAATGGTAAAGTTTTTCACCGAGGGAGGAGTCGCCATTCGAGCGTGCAAGCACGAAAAGGATATGTTGCACAACCCGAATAGAAAAAATTTTGTAGTTAAATACAAGGGGTAGCAACATAAAAAGAAGCACTGCAAAGAACAAGGCACTCACCATAAGACCCCAAAAAGACTTGGAGACTTGTGAAATGATTTACAAGCAGTTTCTTAGAAAAATGAAGGAATATAAAAACGAAGAAAGAAATTTTTAAATCTGAGCGCATATAATAAGTACTTAAAACTTGTTTTTGTTAAATGTGAAGATCTAGTCAGAAGTATTATAAATGACACCGTGTAACCGAAAACTATTGCGTGAATGTCAGTGCGCCACGGTAAGATTGCTATTGCGTGCCGCCTAAAAATACTACAGTACTACTACTGAGACTGTGTTTTCGTAACGGGATCCAGACATTATTCGAGAGCGCTACCAATTATTGACTCGTCTACTTTTTTCTCCATTGATCCACGTTATTTTAAGTGGGCCGTTCGGGCTATAAATTGCAACATTCAATGGCTGTCCTGGATATTACAAGATTTAATTTCAGCTGCGCTTACCTGTCAATAGGCACTTGAGGATTGCTCCTCACTCGAGAGCATTGCCGATTTTTGAATATTTTACATTTTTCTGCGGTGACTGTGTCGTTTTTGGGCTGGCTGCCCGGGCCGAGGCAGTAACAGTAAAAGAGTTGTTTGTCAAGCGCTCCGCAGAATTGGATCCGGTCGTTTTAATTCGACGGCGCCTCGCGCGCGTGAGCGGGCGGAACTGTCCCATATTTTTATTGCTTCTCGTCGCTTTCATCGATTCAGATTTGACTTTGCCTAGTGGCAGAAGCCAATTAAAATCCCTAAAAATGCGACAAGAAATTGTGTTTTCTTATTCAGGTTTTTGGGCTACTTTCAAAATATCTCGTAAAAACGGCGATGGACGCTGATTGAGCCAGACTGGCTCGACTGAAAGACCGTGTCGTGTGCACGCCTGTGCGCCTAAAACTTAAGTCTGCAGTCTGAACAGGGATGGATGGTTTTGTGCATTGTTTGCTGTGGGGAGGCGAGAACGATATCTCTTTTTGCATCAAAAATAACATCTGGGTGAGCTCAGTTCAGAGTCATTGGATGTTATCAACTTTATGGAAGCGACTTCGGACGGCCGGTGTCTCGTAACTCGAAGCTGGTCGCATATTAAATGCGGGACAAACGGCACTTTGGAAACGCGTAGCGTTGTAGGAAAACACGCGAGTCGTTCGTAAATGATGGCCAAGTTATGCTCAAGTGCTAATGCATGAAATATCCTTCAAATATTTTGCTAACTAGATGAAAATTTAGGGCCTATGTCGGGTGAACTAAAATGTACATGACTTAACCCAGCATCAGAGAATCGCCTCGATATTACACAGATTCCACCAAATTGCTCCTTACGGTGGAGCATAAAATAAGCCAACTCAACTTCAGCCAATTCAATATAACACAGACAGTACAGTCTCGATGTTGTCATTGGCAGGGAAATGTGACTAAAAAATAACTACATAATTTCCTGAGTAAGCCAATTATGTTCCAATGTACAGTACGAGTTCCAACTGCTGTAAAATTGGGAGACAATTTTGTCGGAGTGCGCCTCCGCATTCTGCGTCGAGTGAAATACACAGCGTACAGGAAGCCAGTCGAGTTAAAAGAAAAGTACCAAATTTGCGAGCAGAATCTCAATTTTATCTGGATCTCCGCGTCCGATTTTTTTTCAATGGCATGCGGAACACGACGTCCACGAATGTAGTCAAGCTTAAAAAACGTTCAAAATTTTCGAGCACAATCAGAATCGACCAAGACGACGATCTGGGACGATGGTCATGGCATTACGCTAGGTTCCTCCCGCGCATACCTGCAATTGCGCGCAGTCTGCGTTATGAGAACGTATGCAATATGAGCGTTAATTAATTATTATTGTATTGATTGCTGATAGTAAGTACATACAATCAATTAACTCAAGAAAGATTGTTGTAATGTACGCAACAATAACATGTAAGCCCACGCTACACCCATGCACGCAACGGATGCAACAATGATACGTATATAACGGAAGAAAAATGAGCCAAATTCGATTAAAGAATTTGATGTTTTCATTACTCCTGAGGAAGTAAATCAGCAAGAAGAAATAGCCAATGCGAAGTACCGGGAAATGAAGCAGGACTACTAAGGTTTAATTGACGTAAATTGACTAATTGACCTAAATTGATTAATTGACGTAAATTGATTAATTGACGTAAATTGAGTAATTGACGTAAATTGACTAATTAACGAAAAATGACTAATTGACGTAAATTTTCATTATTTTACCAGAGGGTGAATCGGGGCTGGAGGAGCGTATGAATATTTTTTAACCAGTGCTGTTAAGATTACATACCTGTTAGTACACATTAGCCATAGTTGTCACATAGTACTCAAAGCATTGGGAATACAAAACGAGAAATAATTTAACTTCTTCTTTCTTCTTCTATAGCAAAGGGGAGGACATAACAAAATGTTAATTACCGCCGACAGATTAATGTCGATCCCTCGACACCTCTTCACAAATGAGCGTGAATATATAAATACAATTCATTGTACGTAAATGTCTCAACAAAATGTAAGTTGGAGCACGAGGCACGCCTGATCCATAGCACCTACAGACGCCGAGTGTCATGCGAGGCCTTCAGAACTGGACCCCGTACATTGAATTGTTTCACAAATTCTGCTCATTCGAACAACAAAACCTATTTAAAAATTTCTTGAGATGCTCTTTAGTGATGAAAAGCCTTCAAAAACAACACACACGAAATGCCTCCAATAACAACACACGCCAAATGCCTCCAACAACAACACACGCCAAATGCCTCCAACAACAACACACGCCAAATACAGGGCAAGAAGTCACTCGCTCAACAGCTCGGCTGCAGCGCAATATTCAACATGCAAACCTGATCAGAATTTGAGATCCTGTTGTGTAACGCATGGTGTGTGGAGCGTGTGTCCGGATGAACGGCGTTTTCTTTCTTTGCGCAAAAGAAAATATGCTCACGAAGAGTCAGTGCATGGTAAAAATTAGGTAAAAAGTTTGGAAACACGAACTGCGTCGTGGTTCTCAGCGAGACTAACGATTGCATGTACTATTCAGCGCAGCATCCCCTGAAACAGTAACAACTATTCAGCGCAGCATCACCTGAAATAGTAGTGGTGTTGTTACTTATCAGGTGATGCTGTGCTGAATAGTTGTTACTATTTGACATTTTATGTTACCGTAGTCCTCAGGGCCAATCATTCTTTAATGTTGAAGCGCATCAAGAGCAGCAAGATCCTTTTGAGAACATAAATCAACAGGGAGAACGTCATTCATTATGGAGCTTATCACCCAACACGCAAAACATCATGCACAAAGGAGAACGACGAACAACATACACACATTAGAGATCATTATAATGACAAACATCATTCAACATGGAGAACGTCACTCAACAGACACAATACCTCTCAACAGGGAGAACTTCAGGCGACAGAAAAAAACATCTCTCAACAGACAAAACGTCATTCAACAGACAAAACATCTCCCAATTAGTAAAACGTCACTCAGAAAGAGTAAACATCACTCAATGAGGAGAGCAATGCTTAATTAGGGGAACATTTCCATAGATAGAGAACACTTTTCAGAAGGAAGAATATAAGTCATCATGGACATCACACAAAATAGGAGTGATGTAAAATAGGCTTGCAGGACATCACTCCCGCAACTCGCATCAGAACATGCGAGAACATCACTCCCGCAACCCAAAAGTGTATCGGACAGGTAGTCCGGTACCATCTAAGTACCGTGGTAGTCCGGTACCACGACGCAGCCACTTTCACTCACCATCACTTAATGAGAGGACTCGTCCCAGGTTTTGTGTCTTGTGTGCCGTACACCAGAAGTGTCCCGTGCGCCGTACACCAGAAGTGTCCCATGCGCCGTACACCAGAAGTGTCCCGTGCGCCGTACACCAGATGCTTCTATTTAAGAACGGCCGCAATGAAGTCAGGACGAAAGCTGGGGGACGAAGAACAAGTGCATGTGCGATGCAGAGGGGTAGCGACACGAAAGAAAGATTTATTTATTCCGCACCGCGGTGGACAATGAATATTACACGTATGCACGGAAACTCTGCGGGAAGTGAAACGTAATATCTTCAAAGTACGTTGAGAAATCCGAGAGGACGGATGTCTAGTGGTGGAAGTTATGGATTACATAAACTCTGAACCTAACGACGATTTGTTACTCAGACACAACGCGTAAATAAAGTTCATTCTTCGATGATTGACGAATGCATTTCAGTGCAAGCGGAATACTGTTAAATAGGATTTATCTCTATGAAAATCGTCATTTGTGTTGAGGATTTCATCATTCGGATAAAAATACTTCAGGCAAAAATAGGTTATTTGAAATAGCAAGTTAACCCTGAATACAAGGATCAAAGATTTACCTCGGCTGTAATTTTAAACGTTCTCTGGTACGGAAGTGCACGAGTGTGTATGTGTAAATATCCGTGAAAAAAAAAATCGTTTAGCATTACTATTATGAAGTTAATCCCTTCAGAAGAATGGACCTTTTCATTCGACTAATATTTGAGGAGACGCGTTCAGTAGGGTCCATATCTGAAGCTGGCTAGTATTTAAAGCTTCTGTTACTTCGTATACAACTTTTCACTCTGGACACTCGAACTCTCAAGAGGCGTAGCTCGGCTTAAAAGTTGACTTTCTTCATATAAACGGGCATGCATTGACTTCAGAGATTGTTTCATGGTAAAGTCTATGCAACAAGGGAAACCAAAGCACTCATAATTGTATGAAAAAGTCAATTCGTATCTTCATGAATCTATGTTTCACCCGCGACACAGAAGGCATCATGAAATGCAAGATATCTCGCACAATGTGTGTGATTTCCTCGCTAAAAACGCTGCTCGCACTTTTGAAATATCGTCCCGCTCTTGCATTATTTTTCACTGTTTGAAAGTTAACCTTCATCGAAATGGAATGGAGGGCTAGTCGCTCTAGTTAGGTAGAGCATATTTACTGAACGCCTATCCTTTGGTCATTTTTCAACTGTCCTGTGTTTTCCGAGCTCATTACGTGTGAGGGATGTTAAAAACTCTCCTATATTTAAAGGAACAATGAAAATTCAATGACAAATGAACTTTCGTTGTTCTCTTTACCATGTTTTTCTGATTTATTATCTTGATGATGATGTTAAAAACGTCGAAATGTTGCAGCTTATGGGAGCGTTATTTTCGTGGTTCATCCATTAACCTAATGTTATCCTTTTGACGCATGAAAACCATATTCCACAGGTCTTTTCATTCACCACATCATTTACATTAGGGTCTTCAAGCGATCTTGCAGCTGAAATTGCTGTATTGCCCTTCTGCAATTCAGACAGAAAAATATGCCTAATGTGCTCTTTGCTGGAGGTGTGCATTTAGGTCAATTAAAGTTACCTATTATGATAATTTCAAAATCTGGAAGAAGAATTTTTTTAGGGATCTAGATGGCCACTCATGTGTCACTTATAAGTTAAATTGGTGTAATGATATCCAAAAATTATAACTCAGAAAATTGATAGAACTTTTGTTAAAACCTCATATGTTCTTGTTCATTCATATCGAGAATCCTATTAATCGGCTTCAGAGGGATCTTTTATCGAGCATAATGTGTGTCATATTTTCCTGTACACAACTTCGGGCCATTTTCGATACATGGCCTAATCCAGCACTCTCAAAGACACTCTTACTTGATGATTGAAGGTTCCTTCTTATTTCCCGCTTCGCTCTGGACGTATCCCATATCGCCAGGACCTTATATTTTCATTTGTCTTCCCTTTCGGTCATGGCTTCGAGATTATTGAGATACTTCTTCACAGTACGGACATCACGACCCGATGTAGCAGCTGTAGCTATCACACATTTACTATCAGCTAATTTAGACAAAATCTTCGTCTTTCTTTTGTCATTAGGGAACTTTCGGCAACTCATTGTCATTGAAAACTTACAAGGGACAAAAACGAGGCACGCTCTTCATTGAAAAGGATTGCTCTCATCCATTTGCTACTGTGTAAAACTGATTAAAAGTTGCCCGCATGTCAGTGCCTCCAACATTACTGCCAAATTTCATGGTTCAAAACTGAATAACTTTTTTTTTTTGCCTCAACGAGACTCATTCTTAACCTGTTAACGGTCACCGCCCAGGTGGCAGACGGTGCATTCGCACGGTATGTGTAATCAACAGCGACCGTGTGAAAGCAACAACCACGCACACATCTTACGATGTCAATACCAATCAGCAGGTTGAAAGCTTGGCACAGACTGCATTTAAGGAAGATATTACTGGTAGTTCAGAGATCTGCCTCAAGGGGAAGATCACAAATCTAATACTATTTCTGAACTATCAGTAGCAGTTTCTTGAAAGCCTTTCAGAGTGATCTGAGCCCCATACGTAGTCTTAGGTATGCTGTACAGGGTTAAAGGCGCAATAGGATCCCCTACTCAAATCCCCATTTCTGGCTCCTACTCATTTTAAGTTTGAAGCAAGTGTAAACCGCAATATAAGACGAAATATTATTAATAAAACGAAGCCCGATATCAAGAAAGTCCTGTTAAGAGGTTCAGAAGAATTTACGACTTGACGTTCACGATGGGACATTAATATTGCATTTCGTGCGGGGTATAGTAGAAGCTGAGTCTCTTTATACGAAGTTAGCTCTTGAGGTTATGGATGAAGCTCTTAGAATTGTTTTATTAAAAAGAAGGTAGAAGTTTTATCACGTTCCTCGATCACGTCTATCCACTGAGAGCGGCAGATCAGTTTAATTTCTACGCAAATGCGGCCGCAATCCGTCAAGCAAAAATCTGAATTAAATTTCATCGCACTGCCCACGAGAGAAAAACGGAGTTGGCATAATTGCGTTATCTGCGTAGGGGAGGGCTAATGAAATACAAATATCTCAATTACGTCTTTTTATGCGTGGGCTGTCGTTGCAGGTCTTTTGAAGGGAGATCCATTCTAGCAAAGACACAATTTAATATTAGATCACTACGCGATGAAAACTTTTCAGTTCGCGACTGTTTAACAAATGAACTCCTAATTATGCAGGAATACTTTCTTCTATTTTGTCTGCGCTGAGCTCAATTTGAATAAATTAGTTTGAGGAAAGTGTAGAGGATCGAAGACCGCATCAATCGTGGTTGTTCCACTCGTAATTAGGTTAGATTGTTTTATCGACGGAGAATTATGATGCAGCAAAAATCTGATTGTCGCGTTCGCTGGCCCGTCACACCACCACCCGCGCCATTCATTCATAAAGTCGGTCACACCAGCCACTGCATAAAGTCGGTCACACCAGCCACTGCATAAAGTCGGTCACACCAGCCACTGCATAAAGTCGGTCACACCAGCCACTGCATAAAGTCGGTCACACCAGCCACTGCATAAAGTCGGTCACACCAGCCACTGCATAAAGTCGGTCACACCAGCCACTGCATAAAGTCGGTCACACCAGCCACTGCATAAAGTCGGTCACACCAGCCACTGCATAAAGTCGGTCACACCAGCCACTGCATAAAGTCGGTCACACCAGCCACTGCATAAAGTCGGTCACACCAGCCACTGCATAAAGTCGGTCACACCAGCCACTGCATAAAGTCGGTCACACCAGCCACTGCATAAAGTCGGTCACACCAGCCACTGCATAAAGTCGGTCACACCAGCCACTGCATAAAGGCGGTCACACCAGCCACTGCATAAAGTCAGTCACACCAGACACCACATAAAGACGGTCACACCAGCCACCACATAAAGACGGTCACACCAGCCACCACATAAAGAGGGTCTCAGTATCCAATACAAACGATACAAACGACAGGCGGTGCAACTGGTACATGATTCGTATCTCACCAAATCACCATAAAATTTTATGGGGAGTCATAATCTTAAAAATTATTACCTCTATAAGATTTTATTTCATGAAACACGTAATGTAAGCTTCATACTAGCTGCACAGACACCAGCTTTGCGAGACCGAGCGTTATGGCTACGCCCTCTTTACTTATCCTGTTTATTTATTTGCATGCGCAATGCGTTGATTAACAGTGCTCGTTAAGAGCGTTCCTTTCACCCGTTAACATGAGATGCAGGTAGGGTGCAAATCCAATAACAAAACCGAGGAGCACTCTTTCACTTTTAGTAGAACATTTTGCTCTCCATCGGAAATCTCAAGTCCGAACTCGTATGGAGAGCAGGGATCGAGACATCAGTGCCCGTGACTGACTCCCTGTGAAATATGACTTTGGGTCTGCCGTGTCTATCTCAGGGAAAAGAAGACCCACGCGTGTTCATAATAAATGCAACCCTGCCTCTCATTAAGAGGTAATGGAAGCGGAGGGCAGCTCGATGACGGTCGACGCTCGAGCTAAATACTGGGAAGCAAATCACAGGAGCAATCAAGCTCCGATTTGTGCTGTCAAGAACACACATTCTATTTGCTACCCAAACCAATTGCTGGACTGAATGTAGTCTCCGCCCTAGTGCTCCCCCTCAGCACGCCTCCTCTCCGCCCTGCGGCCGCCGCTCATACTCGAAGCGGCCTCGTCTGAGTGACTTCCCATCAAGCCCGGCTAGTCGGCAGGAACTGACACTTCCCATGGGTTTTCTTGTCAAGGATGTCGAGTTCGTGGTGATTCTTATGCATATTGAAACTGTATGACAGCGACAATTGTGAAACTGTATGACAGCGACAATTGTGAAACTGTATGACAGCGACANATGACAGCGAGAATTGTGAAACTGCATGACAGCGAGAATTGTGAAACTGCATGACAGCGAGAATTGTGAAACTGTATGACAGCGAGAATTGTGAAACTCTGCCCAGTTACTTGACAGTGTACGTTTAAGTACATCAGCGAATGTCCATTGCATGAGGAGAGGCTTAAAAGGGACTGTGAGGCCTTTTTCCTTATGATTTCCAGAATGTGTCACATTTGTTTCAAGATTTCTGAGCTGTGGTACCTTGACTGACAATGAAACTTGTATTTGAAAAAAATTATTGACTCAAAGTAAGCGTTGTAGATTGTAAGGAAATCGTTGTCATGTGAGGTGAATAATTTTTTTCCTGCCGGTGTTATAATCAAGAGAAACTTTGCATCAAACTCTCTATTCCACACAACCTTGCAGCTTTCATGACAGCTGTTGCCAGTTGATTGTAGTTTTCGTTTAGTAAATTAAGGCTCTCACGAATTGAAAGGAAGATTAGATTAGATTAAATTGACTGACTCAAATCTCTCTTACCCACATGAAATGAGATCCAATGATAGCGACGAAAAGAGCTCATTTAGTATGGGCATTGGCTATTGAGAACGGGGACCCACGCACCAAGTGTGTTCCTGCACATGATACCAAGCGCATAGCAGCAGTAAGTTAAGAATGAAGAGGAAGAAATGACGAAAAAGCGATAGCAAATAAAGTATGAAAACTGAAAGAAGCAAAGTGGGCGCACAAGATAGAAGTTCTTAAGGTTTATCTAGGGCCAAGGTAAATTAACTGCTCTGACGCTATGGCACCAGACCGCAGGAGTTCCTGCAGGACCGTGAATTGTGAGCCACCTTCTTACGAAAGATACAATAACAGATAGAGTACAATACAGTACAACGCAATACAATTATAAATATTGTTGGTTACACAATTAGCATCTCTCCAAACCTCATAATTCTCAAGGGATATCGCTTGGAAATGTATAATGTTCGCGTAAAAGAAACTTGATGGATCTATTTAACAGTCGAAGAATTTTTTATCCCAGCAATCCCTGAAGATCCTTGCTTTCAACTCACGCCTTGTTCAAGGATGTATTTCAATATAATCATTCTTTGTACTCCACAGTTTAACCTTTTGCCAGAGAAGCGAGGAACGTCCGTCCGAAGCCTAGGTCCGACGCGCGATGAATGGAATGGTGTTCAACTTTGCGTAGAAAGTTGAACCGTCAATATAATGGAGTAGAACTTTTACACACGTGGCATGAGCGGCGATGTCTCGGCAATGTTGCACGGTGTGTTGAGGCGTTGGGTCAGCAGCGAGGAGACTGAAAGACATGTCTTTCTAAACGACCACGTTGCACTCATTACCCCCGTGCAACATGGGGAAAATATCTCCTCGTACCGCTGAACAAATAAATTTTGTAAATTTTCATATGGTGCTGGTTTCTGTGAAGAAAAATAGCATAAACGCACGCTTTCTTCCACAGCACAGCACCGTCTTGTAACTTAAAAGTGTTGGACACCATCCGCTTGTGCTTACCGGCAACAGCAATCTTAATGAAAAGACTAAGATTTGTTCAATGTTTAGAAAAACGCTTCATATGCATGTGGAGAAAAATCCTCTATTCATCACTGTCTCAAACAGAACATACGGCAGGAATTTTCACATTTTACTCTAGATTGCAAAAATTTATTTGACGAGGCGGCGGGATTTTTCTTGAAGAAATTCAATTTCGCGTCTGGAAACTCACATCGATCAAATCAAAAGTCACTTCAGTTTTATGCACACAGAACCAGCGTCTTGTCCACAATGCAAAACTCCTCAAACATTTTCAACTGAGTCCGTAGTTTGAGATACGTGCTACACTATCTCAAGTTAGTCCCATGAAGACCCTCCAGCGCTTATGAAAGAGACGAGTTTCAGTTGACCTTCGCTGAAATGCCCTCTTCATGACGCTATGATCTTCATGTCTCTTATATTTAAAGTGAAATAGATGCGTCCTCAACAACGGTTTTGTAAGCCGGGAACAGAAGTAACTTTCAAAACTAAGCTGCGGACAGTATTTTTACAGAGAGAATCCATGGAAAAGTCTAGCTGGAAAAGTCTAGCTGGAAAAGTCTAGCTGGAAAAGTCTAGCTGGGCAAACCAGCCTGGGCGAACCAGCCTGGGCGAACCAGTCTGGGCGAACCAGCCTAGGAGAACCAGTCTGTAAAGAAGACTTATAAAAAACTGGGTAAAGAAGACTAATAAAAAACTAGGTAAAGAAGACTTTTAAAAAACTGGGTAAAGAAGACTAATAAAAAACTCGGTAAAGAAGACTAATAAAAAACTGGGTAAAGAAACCACGTTACAAAACTGGTAGAGAAGCTGGATTAAGAAGTCTGGGTAAAAAAGGGTTGAGAAAGCTAAGTAAAGGTTGGGTGAAGTAGGCTTTTAGTGAGCAAAAAACTGGATGAAAGAGACTGGAAAAAAAGACTGGGTCAAAGGGGGGGCTGGAAATGAATTGAGATCTACGTATCAACATAAAGACCACCGATGAAATATAATGCGAAAAGGATTTCTACACCTGGTTTTATTTTTTTGGACAGGAAATTCCACTTCACATAACAGGCTTGAATAAATCTGATAAAATCTTCATATTACACAGGCTTCAATACTTTTATTTTCTCTTCTTACACGCGATGACAAGCATATTTTCTTACTCATGTTTTGCCTGAAACCAAATCGAAATAGGCTCAAAGATTCACCTACACGATACAATATCAATAAAAATACGTTCACTTGGGGCTGCGGTAAGCAGGGGCAAGTCGGGTGCATGTAAAAATCGAAGCCGTGCTTCACCGCAACGAATTTATAGCCCAGTAAAAAAATATTTACACTTGCAAGGTATTGCCTACAAATCCGCGGCATTACGCGAGTTCAGGCAGGGATCGCCTTGTATCCTCCCGAAGGAATAGTGGAAAGCTCTTAACGTGACTTGCACTGCCGGAGGGCAAAGCGGCTCGCAAACAGTCTCAGTATCCGCCGGTTCGAACGGCACACAAGAGCAAACACTCAGCCCCGGTTGCTTGGAAACCGTCACAGCGTCAGCGAGCGAGATCGATGTCTCCGAACTCACGGATAAACTGATGAGACGTGTAGAGAGATGCACGCATGCAAGGTCTTTTCTGGCCGTCGTTGTTCTTCTCATCTTAGCTCCCGCGGTAGCTTTAATTAAGACATGCATTATGAGCTATAGGGCACGTCGTGGCTAATTAACTGCCAAAGACGCGTATTTTGTGTTTTAGGTTGTGTCGACCCTATCGCGCATAATTGTCATAGATATTGGATTATTTTTCATTATTTTGAGTCACAAGTTTATACAAGCGTAGCAGAACTTAGCATTTAAAAAGCGCACTCAAACAAAGTTGCAGGAACTCCATTCAAAAACACAACACTGTGCAGTGCACAACACTCAAAACAAACGCCCCAAAATTCATGCAAACGATGCACAAAGTTGCGTCGAAGTTGTACGAAAATGTATCTTGTGAGCGATAAACTGAATACACTGCGTAGACCGGCACGCAGCCTGAGCGACACTGGTGCGATAACTGATAGGAGCTCAAAACGCACCGGCGCCGAAAAAAAGAGTACGATGCGAGAAGTTTTCCTGCGCTTTACATCTGCTCTATTGTCCTCCAGGCTTGTATTTTGCCCTGAGAAACTCGGTCGAGGTGAGGCGGCGAGACGGGCTGTCTTTCGAAAGAGACGTCTGACGCGTCTGTGAGAATAATATAGCACTAGTTTAAAAAATCCACGAGATCATGGTTGTGTTTAAATGTGAAGCATGAATCTATTTAGGAAAAATCTCTTATTTTCCCCTTTACTTTTCTTCGAACCCTTCATTATACTTCAACATTTTCGCTGGGTTTTCTTTGAATTTTGAGCCTTCTACAAAATTCTGGAGCGAAAATAGTACGGAAATAAAGTCCACCGATTGTCGACGAGTTTCTTTTCAAACTTAGTGAGGTATGAGACGCATTGCATTGTGTTGTTCTATTTCTGGGAGGAGATTTTATTTCGCGCATAATTCATTCCCTTACCTTGGTCTCAGACGCAGATGTGAGCCCTGCATTACCGTATTATCCATTCTTCTGGCAGAAATTGCTCGACCGTACTTACAAAGGTAAAATTTGGCCAGCCATCTGCAGTACATACGTATTCAAATAATATATTTACATACTATAAGTGTCACTAGGTGAAAAAGGTTAGGGCTACACACCATTGCATGCTATTGGAAGCCAAACTCCTACAAAAGTTCAAAAATGCTGCTTATCTCTGCGAATCTATCGGTTAATCTTATCTTTCTGGTAACTTTCTTCGGCTGCCAAATGTGTTGAAGGCTGTAGCTAGCATACAGTCTTGGGCTAGTTCCCGGGAACGTGAGAACTGGGAATCATCGCCTTGGGTGATAAATGCACTCTTCTGCTTGATGGCTACCAGTTTGGCTTTTCAGATGAGCAGCTACGTTAGATGGCTACTTAGTCACCGGGATTGGGAAATGTGACAGCGTATCTGTACACGCAGTATGTACTATTCAAACTAACAAGTGCAATGTAACAGCAACACGTAGATAAACTTCCAGACCTTACGTAGGAAAAATTGAATCAAAGTTAAAATTACAGGACAATTTGCGAATCGAAATAATACTTGCCCCGAATGAAACGAAGAGCATCGACTCTTATTAGCACTCAATAGCAGTCTGTCTCGAGATCGAACAATGCTGAGCTTGATAATCTGTTATGGTTTAGGTCGGTGATGACCCCTGCATATAGCAAGTCGTCTCGCTGAATCTTTGAAGGACGAATTTTTGGGGGAGCCTGAACTCTAGAATGTAGCAAGCAAGTTCTGAATGCAGCAGCCAAACTACGCTCATTAATGACAGGATGACAGAATGAGGTCCTTCATTATTCTGAGCTCATGGCGTTTGTTTGATGAGAACAAGAAGAAATATTTGCCATAAAAAATTCCTGCAGACACCATGATAACTGAGCTATCTGCAAAGCACAATAAACATTCATATTATTTCACTTAAGGAAAACCTTTAACAATAGGGATATTCACTGAAAGCAGCCATTTCGTGAAAATATGAGCTACAATTTCAACAAGCGTAATTGTAACAATGCTGAAGCCCAGCGATATGCGTGAGAAAATATCTCGGCAGACCAAACGCAAGATTATTACCAAGCTCTCAAACGTCCGTGTCGTAAAGATTGTCAAATAACATCAAAATTTGCTCCAGCTTACACGCGTCTTGAGAGACGGTGAAGATCAGAAATATGCAGTCTTCGCTTAACACATCGATAAAGCCAGCCGGAAAAAATGAAAATGCGTTCAGCCGCTGAAAAAGGCCGCTGAAATGGATGAGCTAATGACTTCGGCAAGTAAACAAAAGAGTCGAGGTTTATGCACCTGAAGGGTACGATAAAGAGCAGAGCATTCATCACTCCGTGATATGAGGCCGCTGCAAAGGACGCCACTTTTGCCGCAAGAGTCCGGCAGGAGGAGAAGAAGCGGCAGAGAACGAGTTTGTTTACTGCCCTCTGAGGCTGTCAGCAAACGTTAAACAAGGCTCTTAGCGCGAAAGAAGATGTTCGCTTACTACATTGGACAGCACGGTCTAGAGAGTGTTTCTCGGTGCTTACGGCACAGCCGCTTCAAGGGAGTAAGTCAGGACCCAGAGACCGGGGTAGGTAAAGGCATTGTCAGTCTGCTCTATACATGCTCTCAACAAGCGCGAGATCTACTGCGCTACAAGCAAAGGCACTTAACGCCCGCTCCAAGAATGTCGACCTACCGCCGTTGCCGAGGCTCTTTAGTTCTCACTGACTTTCTTCGCTAAAAACTGGACTAAAGAGCAGATTGAGAGATGCCGAGTACATCAGAGAGTGAGCGACCAAAAGCGTCTTTACAAACGGTGAGGAAGCTTGAGCAACAAGGGGCAAAATTTGCATTTCTAGTACAGATGACTGTGTGAACTTAGCTGTACCACGACTTCAGATGACTATACAGATTTAGCCTTACTACCATGGATGACAATACGAACGTAGCAATACAGCTAAAGATGATGTTACGAGCTTGGCGTGACTACTACAGATAACAATAGAGATTTATTTTATCAACCCTGTGCTACCACAGATGGCAACGCTGGGCTAAAGTGAACTATACAAATGACCAGCGTAGACTTACAATGACGTCATCGCCGCCAAACACAGTCGCCAATAATGGATTCCGAGAAAAGTAAGATTTTATTTTACCGTAAACAAACGGTCATACACTTTCACATGCGTCTCGGACAAGATCTTGAGTTATCTGTCGAATGTGCCGACGCATAATTTTTCAACCAAACACAGTTTCTTTACAATGACAAAATAATCTTCACCTAAATTAACTTCAAAAAATATTCTGCAGTTCTATTTTTTACTTCAGCAAGGAATTAGAAGAAAAAATATGGGGAATACTATGCGAAAAACTAGTGACTCAACCGTGCCCTGCGATGTTTGAAGAACGAGTCGACACATTTCATTACTTCTCATTCATAGAAGATCCAATATGAACTAAAAATTCTCGCTACGTTTCCCGCCTTTTTTTTCAAGGCTCAAACGGACGCCAAAGCTTCAGTGAAGATACGAACAAAGAATTTATGCCTTAACCATTCCGACCAGTTAAAGTTTATGTAAATTTCTAAAGACTTGAAAGTTGTCAACGAATAAAAATAATTTAGCAGCGCGGTCGAACGGTATTCGATTATACGTGAAAATAAAGCTTAGGATTTACTGAGCCATAAACGTAAGCACGCAAAGCACAAAATGATAGCTCACAACGTGAAAGCTCACAACCTGAAAGCTCACAACCTGAAAGCTCACAACCTAAAAGCTCACAACCTGAAAGCTCACAACCTGAAAGCTCACAACCTCAAAGCTCACAACATGAAAGCTCACAACATGAAAGCTCACAACCTGAAAGCTCACAGCCTGAAAGCTCACAACCTGAAAGTTCACAATCTGAAAGCTCACAACCTGAAAGCTCAAAACCTGAAAGCTCAAAACCTGAAAGCTCAAAACCTGAAAGCTCACAACCTGAAAGCTCACAACATGAAAGCTCACAACATGAAAGCTCACAACATGAAAGCTCAACATGAAAGTCCATCATGAAACGTAGGCACACAAAGCTCAACATGAAAGCTCAACATGAAAGCTCAACAAGAAACGAAGGCACACAAAGCTTAACATGAAAGAAGCCTGAGATAACGACACATTATCCAAATGAATTTCTGTCCACATTGCGGACTAATGCCGTCCCTAAAGCATTCTTGATCAAGTTGCGTTTCATCATAAAGATTAACGTGCAAATTATGTATGCAGTACCATAGCGCAGGATGTCGTAGAGTACTTATGAAAACGCTAGTCGAGTAATGCCAGTGCAATTTCGAAGGATGGTATTCTAAAACGTTGCGTAGATTTTCTATTCTATGTTAGCTCTGTGAATAAAACTATGTATTTGACTCATTTCTAGACATGATCGTGAACGTTGTCTATAAAAAACGTCATGGATCGCAAAACCCCAACGGAAGGGTAAATATGTGCACCACGGATGGCAAAACACTTTTCTGAAATTATGCAAATGCACCAGAACACACGTGCATATACGAGTGCTACAAATTGCGGGGTCGAGCTCTGCATCATACATTCAGTTCACACCCCGGCCTCGGCAGGCACGAAGCCGAGACGCACCGCCAGCACCCAGCGGCCACTCGGCCCCGTGCACAGCTTTCCAAATGCCCCCGTGAACTTCAATGCAGTTGGACCGCCATTGTTCC
Source organism: Orchestia grillus (assembly GCA_014899125.1). Classification (NCBI taxonomy): domain Eukaryota; kingdom Metazoa; phylum Arthropoda; class Malacostraca; order Amphipoda; family Talitridae; genus Orchestia; species Orchestia grillus. Next base: position 348 of record VOMN01107541.1, on the reverse strand, counting down.
GGGGATGATGAGTCAAAGGCACGCAGGATATAACTTTTAAATTGATGCGCTTTGGTGGGGGCTTGCTGCCTTATATATATGTAGTCTGTCCCTCGCGGCAGCGCTACCAGGAGGCTAAGTAGCTCAGTTAACAAGGGCGTTGTTGCGTTCCGTAACCTTCAAATGGCCAGAGGTACGCGAGTGAACATTCTCCGACGTCATTTGCAATTATAAATATGTAGTACTGTGGTAGAGCGGGGAGTTATTCGCGGCTGAAACTGTGACTGAGATGCTAAAAGTTGTTGAACTTGCAATAGGTGAGAACAGTGCTGAAAGTGGTGCTGAGCAGTGCTGAAAGTGGTGCTGAGC
>VOMN01107539.1:0-46570 GCA_014899125.1 Orchestia grillus | reverse complement strand
TGATAGAGCTAGTCGAGCAGTACCGACCTTATACTGTACCAATGTGGTACGAGTGTAGAGAACGGACGGTACAGAGGGATTCTAGTACATTTTACAAATTTTATCCAAGTCTAGGAGTATAAAAACTTTCAACTTGCAAGCAATTGGTAGTTATTAGTGCGCTTATTACTATTTAAAAATTTACAGCTAGCCATAGCTAATAGTAAGATGTAAAAATAATTTTATGCATTATTAACCAAACGGACAAAAATAGACGAAAATAATTAGTCATGCAGAATATTTTAGAGAACTGCAAAAAGTTTCAACAATTTCCATTTTTCTGATGAGACACCAACTTGTAACTGGTATGTAGGTAAGTTTTGGGTACATAGATAATAGTTTTTTAATAAGGTACACTTCTTGAAGCCATCATTACGACACGTTTCAGTCTACGCTAAAATATTATTTTATGAAGTGGAAAATAATGAATCACAACACTTATCGTTTTGACTATTACCATTCTTCAGAGAACACCGCATGCTCTGTTCTTTTTCTTCTTCCGTGACGATCCAGGAGATCCAAGTGTTTGTGGCGCTATTTTTTCAAATTTTGTGTTCAATCATTGCGTGCGAACGAGCGAAAAGTACGACGTCATGGATACGTCATCAATTATGTCATTTTTCTGTTCATTCATTGGCCGATTTTGATGATGTAACAATTTCCCAGGGCATTGGAAGAAAATTAACTGGCTGGCTGTTAAATCTTCCATGTATGTGGTCTGTGTTAGTACAGCGTAAGCAATGGTGGGTGGAGGTGGTTGAGTAAGGCTCCAGCTTCATCCTCTGCATCGCTGGTTAATTTGCGAACGTGGTTGTGCTGTGAAAGGGCAGTCTTGAGTATCGCGAACAGCTGGGTAGTTGGGAGTTCACTGGTAATGAGTACCGTGAACCGAATGAGGCAGAGGCGGTTGTCCGGGAAGGTTGGAGGACGCAAGCGGGTGAGCTGCCGGCTGCGTCTCTCAGCTTGAGCTGTGAGCGGTTTGACTACTGGTATATCTTTTTCAAGAAATTTAACAATTTAGTTTGAACGAAATGCCATCATTTTATTGAGTTACACAAGTGGGCAAATTTTAAACTGATCTATTTAGTAAGAATTTTATTTCTGAAGTGTCAGTCCCCTCAATATCAGAAATAAAAAAATAGAACACTTCAACTATTGAAGCCCTGATAATGAGTTATATCTTGCATAACTTTAGGTCAAAATTACATTTTACTAAGCTCAACTCGTTTAAAAGTAACAAGTAATCGTATTAACCTACCTTTATTTAGCTGCTTAGAGCTCAAGTTGCTGGCCGACCACCGTTACTCATTAGAAGTATTTAATTTCGCATGGTAAGGGACACATTCCCATTTGGGGTTGTTGGTAGGCACTAAGCTCAAACAAAAATTATCATTTAACTCAATTAGGCGCCTGTGAGTTCATGAGTGTTGGTCGTTGCTTCACTTGTGAATGCGTTTTTTTCTGTTTGCATTGTAAATTTTCAAGCTTTTATAAGACTTCTCATCTATGATCAAATCTACTACCATTAGTTCCTTTGTCGTTTTTCTCAATTCACACTCAGAACATACTTGAAACATGGGACTAGTTTGCTTGGAAGTGCTACCAAACTAGAACACAAATGTTGGAAACCAGTGTCTCTCGAGTGACTCAAAGTAACTACTTGAAAACTGTATTGAGCATGAGAGTCAAACTCTTGATATGACAGCCTTTAACAATGGTCGCGGCAATGTGATGAGTTCTGAAGTACCTTAGTCACTAATAACTGCTCTTCTCTGCAGATTTTTTTACGGACACTAAGTATGAATATTATTAAAAGTACAGAGAAGAAAATTTAATAAATTATAAATTAATATAAATTGTGACTGCAGCCATCTCATGTGACTGCACTGCCCTTCCATTTGACGTTGTGCTCATTTCGGAATGACAATCGGCTAGTATGAGGTTTGTGATATTGATAGGGTGTATCATATGTGCTTGTATCACTTTAAACGGATAATAATTTTGTATTTAGGTGAGAAGAATAGGTCAGACAAAAGCTACTGGAATATGTTCAAGTAATTATTTCAGTAAAAATTTCATTTATTTGATTTCATAAGTTGACCTTCATAACATGAATTTAATTACTCAAAAAAATTTGGAGTGAATTCCTAACAGGGTGAGGTTATCCTGGGTTAGATGAAAACCACAATTAAACAACATTCTGTGATCAGCTGCAACTAAAGGAGCTTCGGTATTTATATCAATTATACCTTGAAGCTAAGTAATCAGATGTACTGTGCCCATTAGAACCATCATTAATTGCTGGCAACACATTTTTAACAACTCTCCACAGAAGGAGCATCAATCAAATGCAGAATACTGTGCTGATTTTGTTGGGAGGGCAATTTTTTTTGTTAACTCTATTTCCATCAGGTGACTCGGAAAACTATACCCAATAACCTGAAGTAACCTTTAATATAGGTAATAGCGTTGAATAAAAGTTGTGATTGGAAGTGTTTTTGTACCATGTAGGTAATGCATTGCCTACATGGCTATTAGCAAGATAGTAGCTTGAGAAGAGGCCTTGGTCTCGATCTGTATGAATGGGTACATAGATCCCTGTCTCAGAGAATCAATTATAGCTGCATATTGGCTAGTGCATCACTTTAGTACACAAATCCAATTTCATCATAAATGACCAGGAACCAAACAGGACAACTCTATTGGTTTTATCCCAGGGCATTCATTTGATTGGCTGCAGGCGTCATTAGACCTACTTTAGCACAATCAATTAGTCCAAGTTTTAGTTGCTGTACTAGTGTAATAGAAGCACATAATACAAGCATTGTACTACCAACTATATTGTAGGCTATGCACATTAATTCTGTGACTGTATTGCCTCTATTCATGTGGTCAGGCAGCCACCTGCACTCATGTGAACCATTTAACACATTGGCTGCAATGATATCATTTTCCTAGGGGTAAAACGACCCACCGGTGGGTCATATTGCAGTCAATGTGTTAATCTGCTGTCAGGCCTCATTCAACTCTTTCATTGAATGCATAAGGAGAAATATCACCATTGTAATAAACCCTTGAAACTTTTTAGTGCACATGTTTTGCTGCAGCAACGCTAAGGGTTGAGTTTGTGTACATAGTGAATTCAATAACTTTTACTTGGTTCATTCATGTTGGCTACAAATAATGAAGGATATGTAAGGTATCTGACAACACCACTATAGTGTCTATTGAAGCAAAATACAGCAATTTAAAAATTGTGAGATTTCTAAAAGCCACCAGATCTTTAATTTGCACAGTTAGAAAGAAGCTGAATGAAAACAATGGAGATAAATTGCCTATTAGCAAGAGAAAACTGCATCAACAATGCTCTGACTCACTCACAACACCTGTTTGTCAAATGAGTGCAGGGCATGATAGACAAAAATCTGGGGAAGTCAATGCGATATCTCGCCAAAGATCTTCGAGTATCTGAAAGAACAGTATGGAATATTGTTCAAGACCTCGGATACAAACCAAACATTCTTCTGCAAGGTCAGTTTATGTCAACAAAAAATCAATAGAATTCCTTGATGTATGCTGTTCCCTAAAAGTGCATAAGGTGACCTCCAATACCGTATGTACTCTGTAAAACACTCATGCAGACTACTAAGCAAGAAGGCACTGACCTGATGTATGGAAGTTCGGCAAGCGCAACTTGCATACGAGCTTCAATAGTATTTGCATGCTGATGGAAAATGGCTAGCACCACCCAGTACCGATCCACCACTCGCAGGTTCAACTCGCGTTCCAAAGTTCTGTAGAATACATCAATAAAAGATATATCTTTAGTATTTGCAACAGTTTCAAGATGTTTTCTTTACTTTTATAAGCACATGACACAAAAAATCACTAATGTCATACTTCATACTGAACCTAAACACCTCATACATACCAGATCCAAAGGCATGACACATTCCAAGGTCTTTTCACAAAATTATTTGCATTTACTCAAGAAAAAAATACTTATTCACCATTGGATATAAATTATTAACCTAGAGATAACACATTACCTCAGCAAAAAATATGCAATAGGTCATTCAACAAAAAAAGGACTCAAACCATCTTAGAACTAAAACAGTTTTTCATCATATTTAATATTTTAAAATTACCTGGTTCAAACTGTTGACAAAAAAAAAAGCAATAAAATACAGAATCAATTTTGAAAGTTTCTTAAGAATTTGTTTCTATGTTTTTTTTTCAAAATTCTCAGCTACATATACATACCATGGAAAACTTGCAATTTTTCCAATCCTAACAGTTACGGTAGTTAACATCATAATGTGAAAAATTAGAAATAATTCATATTGCTTGAAAGAACATGAGCTGTTAAACAATGAAGCCAAAAATAATGGGAAAATATAAATTTCTGAGGTGCCTTCTACCAAAAAATTTTCAGTAGTGCTGAAGATTTTGCTAATGCATAAAAAGCTTTAATGTTTGTAATTCTATCAAATAAACAAAATAGTTTCCAATTTTCTACAAAGAGAATGAGTGTTACTTGGTTGCTTTTAATACTCATTACTTATTTTAGGCATGACTCAAGTGACAACAGAAAAATGGTATAGAGGAATTTCTTCAATAAATTTCTGCAGTGATAGCAAACCTAAGCTGGAAGTTAACAAAAGTAGACATGGTAGTAAGGGTTCACTTTTTTTCTGGCTGTAGCAGCAAGGATGCTAATAACTAATACCCAAGTAGGAGGGAGGATAAGTGACACTCTTACTTGTTACAAAAAATAGAGTCTAATTCATTCCACAACATAAAATACTATACAACTCAATCCAGAGGATGATCCAATTTTTTCTGCCAAGCGACAGCTCTAGCGCAGCAAGCAGTATTGGTAATGGGGCCAGAGGTTGATGTCATTTTAACTAGAGGTTAACATGGTGAAAAACTAAAGATTTCTAATCTTTAGACAATCGAATTCACAGTATACTAGGTATTATATTACAAAATAAGAATATTGTACACATATCATGAAATGGTAACAAATGATTTATAGGGTTCCATTACAGCATACATTGTGCATCCTGCTTATGTAGCAATACCATGTAATGGTATTTCTGAGTAGAGAACTAAGACTAATTAGGATATTTAGAAGTCACTTGACAATTGAAGATAGCAGAATTCAAGCAGTAAACATGGTCTCTCCTCTTGTAGTGTCACTACCAGGTGTGGTCTGCAGCAATAGGTAGCAGATAGTCACAAACACCCTGTACCATAAGATAACACTAATAATCAGGTCTTGCAGCAAAGCTAAGGGTGGAGCGCAATGACCTCTTACTGAATACAGTCCTATCACAGAGCATTGAGAAAGGGGACATGTAACCTTTTCTAGGAACAGTGCAAGCTCTGAAATTGAGCAGTGGGTCCACTTGGTGCCACGAGAGGCCTTCTCCCAGCATTGGGAGAATTGCCTTAGTCCACTTAAGTTAAGAACCTGTTTGACCTGTTTTTATTGAGCCATAGAGCTCAAGATTGATAGTGGCTGGGACCAGCCAAGGAATCTGCATGGTGTGGTTGTTGAGGCAAGTGTGTAGGTAAGGTGTCTATGTTGTAGAGCCTGGTTTCAGGGCTGAGGGCCCTAAAAGATAAGGCAAAAGGACTGAAGTCGCATGAAAACCGGGGTTGATGGGTGCGGTGTTTGCGATCTTTGGCTATTGTCTTGTAGCTTACCCTTGGCTTTGAGGGAGCCTTGGACTGGTCTGAGATGGTACGCAAATTGGAGGGCTATAGAGTTGGAGATGACAATAGGAGTCAACAAAAGACCCTCTTGCTAACTGTGGAGTGAAGGTCCTTGACACTGCATCATTTTGCACTGGCAGAGAAGGATTATATTAGATTAAATATTAGCTAGTTTAAAACTCCATATGAACATGAAATGTGATACAAAGATGGTGAAAAGAAGAAAGGACAATTTAGTGTAGATTGTATAGATTAGGGTGTCTATGCAAAAGGTGTGTACCTAAAACAATTGTTTCAATTACACAAAATTCCCAGTGCATAGAATCACCAATTTATTGAAAAGGAAAAAAAAAGAAGAGATAGCAAAGAAGGTATGAGAATTGAAGGAAGCACCATGGACATGAAAGTAGACATCTTAAAGGTTTCTTTAAAGATGAGGTAAATAAGTGTTAGGGACAGGGGATGCAGGTCCCCATAGCATAGGATAGACTAACTTGACCCCATTTTCTGTCCTACACCCGTTAAGAGGCCTGGTGATTGAAGAAATCAATGCAATTTGATTAATATATCACATAATATGGTTGAGGTCCTTGAAGCCTAAATTAAGATTTAAGAAATTGATATATCTCAAATTGAGCTAACAATAGTTGTGCTTGTATGCAAAAATAAAACAGGCTGGCTAGGAATTTTTCATCTTCAATTAAAAGGTTTGCACATACAACACAACATATGTAAATAGGATATATGAATCATACAATTTGCTGGTAGAAATAGGTAACTGGAGCCAAAGCTCCTTAATTATAATTAACCCAGACTGTAGGTGCCAATGGAAAAAGACTGAGGACCCTTTCTACATTTCCTTCTTGTACAACTTCCTGACCAGCACCAACATTACGAAGTGGAAATTTTATGAAAATAATTCTCAAGAAGTAAAAATTCGAGAAAAAAATCATTTCTTCATCCCATTTACCCCCACATCACTTGACAGTCATGCCTAAAATAAGTAATGAGTTTTCGAAGCAATCAGGTGACACTCAGCTAAATTAAATTATTCAGATGCCACAGAGGTAGTGGCATCACTCCAGCACATTACTTGGCCTTATCCATTGCTTTCATACTAGTTTGTATCTATTAATGATGTGCCAATTAATTAGCATTGGCCAGAACCAGCACTTTCACCAGGAATAGGCATCAGCACACTTTAAAAATTAATGATAATAATGCCAATTCCTACTATTGCAGAGCATGAATTTTGGGGGTGAGATAAACTCATTATCTGCTTTAACTACTAACAGACAGCAATATCCCTAATTAAGGAAGGAATGAAACTCAGCAAGATATCAACAGTAAATTGTATGATATGGTAAATGCTATGTACAAGTAATGTGGCCGTATCAGACTCTGATGCAGAATGTCCCTAACCAAAGCACTCCTAGCCAGAGCGTGGACTGGTCAATCACTGTAACAAAGGAAATAATACCAAAGAATGAATAACACTTATCTTCACCATTGCTTTCTGTTGGAGCCACTAGTAGGATCAAAGTGAAGGGACTTAACTTCAAACGGTAGTAGAAGTAGTAGCACTAGTAGTGATAGCAGTGCTTCAGAAACTCAGACGATCTTGCACCAAAAGAGTAGGGACCATTTAGTATGGACAAAGGAGAACAAGGAATCTATGCACTAGGTGTGTTCCCACACAAGAGCCTTGTGCATAGAAACAGCAAGTTAAGAAGGAAGAGGAAAAACTGATACAGAATAATCAGCTAAGAAGGCATGAAAATGGAAAGAAGCAGGTGGGCACGAAAAACAGAAGTCCCAAAGGCCTATGTAAAGCTGAGGTAGCCTAACAGCACTCCGTTGGGGGCGCTAGTCCCCATAGCATACAATAGACAAATCTAACTAATCTAACCCTATTGCCTATCTTCTATCCTATGCCCCCTGAGGGGAAACTGCATGCTATAAAGCATAAAATTGATAACAGTGGGAAATAAGGATAAAAGGATAAGGGTAAACAATAAAAGCAGCCAAGCCAATAAAAGCAACCAAAGGATAATAAATAAAAACTAAACTGAATCATATAAATACCTGAATAAAAATTATTATGCAAGTTAACAAACGCATAATTGGAATGGATAAGAACCAAAGACCAAAATTAATATTGAAAGAATGCAACTCAATGTATAAAGCAAACACATCACCTCATAATTAGAATGTTAAAAGTTTGGAACACTTACCTCAAGAGTTTTAATTTGAGTTTTAGTATGATACTTCATTTATATTTATTTCAAAAATGCATAGTGGACATGGTAAGCACTGGAAAACTTGGTATTTCCTCATGGGATTTTAACATACATTTGTTAAAATCTCCTGAAATTCAATAAGATGAACATATATATTTAACAAACAAGAAATACTTTCAATGAATGCACTTGTAAATTTATGCTAAAAGAATTGCCAAATGCAACCCTGGTAACATACTCCCACCAGCACAATCTATACTGTGCCTAGTGAGGTTAAATGGTTAAAATTTCATCATGCTTCTACAGTTCACAAAACTGCAGCCACCATTACCAAGGAAATAACTATCTAATATATAAAGGCTAAATATTATATGCTGCAATCTAAAGCTACAATTGTATCATAACCTAGCAAACATGTACAATTAAAATCACATCAGTGAGCGGTCTACCCTATTTAGTATAGTACCCTTTATTATTCTGTGGTATACTTGAATTTTAAAAGATATATTTGGACATGATACCTGCAGAAGAAAATTCTATTCTGCCAAAAAACTCATACCAACCTCTCCCTCTTCCTGAGAAGAATGGGAATTTTCATGCCTATCAATGGGGCACATTTAATTGGATTACATAAAATTTTGTACTTTTGTGGCTGCAGCACAAATAGTGACCAGTTATCACGATCAATCGCCATTAATCACAACATAACTATGAGCTGCTTCTTCTACTTCTCCTACCTTGGAGAACTCGTTCTAACACTTTGTCCTGAACATTTGCGAGATCTTCTACAGAACCCTTGGACCCTTGTTTGTCTGTCATTTCTGGGAGTTTCCATACTTTCCAGTACTTTTTTGTAAACAAGCAAACTGCATAACCCTATCTGTTACATCAGGTTCAATTTGGAAGCCCTCAAATGGACTAGCAGGAGCTGTTCCAACTGGTGAACCAACAGCAACTCCTGCACCCGCAATATCCTCAGTCTACAGCAATTCGGAATTAGTACCAGACATACTCAAGCCATCAGGAGGGTTCTGGGGAGACTTGAAAGAATCATCACATTGATTCAATTTCAGGACTTCTGAAGTTTCACAAGTAGAAGAAATAAAATTACCAGAGGATATATCACTAACTACCAAGTTTTCATCCCTACACAATACACATTCAGAATCAATTCTTTCCTCAGATTCATCAACATTAGAGCCAAATTAACAGAGTTTAATTACCAACCATCATCATCCCAGTCTTAAGCAAGTCTATATAATTGATTAATAGTATGAGCTCCCACATCCAGAACATCACTCTCAGACTCTTCAGGAATTGTCTCCAACAAGTAATTATCCCTATGTACTCTCCCCACTAGGCAATAGAGAACTTTGTGTTCAATGCTTGCTTCAAAGTAGCAGCCTATGTAGAGAGTACAGGACTGAGAAGACAAATGAGAAGAGATGCCTGGAGTAGAAGAACTGGAACTAGATGATCTGCACTGGACTCAAATTCCACCTCAGGGGAAGAAATGACAACTTCTTTAATTTTGATAGGTTTCTTGTTGTTTCTTTTGGTGGTTTCATTAGTCATTTTTTGCTTTCTTCCTCTTGCTACCCTAGTTCCAACTTTACTCTCTGAGTTACTTGTATCTGCAGACTCAATTGAATTGGCACCAGTTGACCCAGAGGCTCTATCCACTGACGGTTTATGATGAGAAGTGCTCACAGAAGATATGGAGTCACTGGGAGGCAAAATGTAGGTGCACCCATGGTCAACTGGCACTTGGGACCAATAACGGTCTCCAGCAATGGTCCCCAAAATATGATACCATTCTTTGTAGGTGAAGCATTGTTTAGAATTGTCAATGTTTGTGAGTAGCAATGAATCATGCTTGGCGACCAGCTTCCTGAGATAGACAGCAGCAGCAAAGCAGGTAGCCTTGGCAGCAGTCACATCAGATCCCACCCAGCAAGGGAATAAGGTCCAGCTTAATTCATCAATTATGGGTAACAGGTTTGGGTTGACATAACACCCAAAATAGCTGTTCATTAAATCAGCCTGGAGTTGAGGATGTGAAAACTGAGTGAGTAGTGACTGGAACAATAAAATTTCCGCAAGCTCTTCCCTAGTGGTCGCTGCACCAGTCAAATTTGGCAAAGCAGCAATTGGATCTGCTGCAGTGCAGGCCACACAGGCCACTGAAGTCCCAGGAGGGTGCAATCCCTCATCAGGTCAACTTGAACCATGCCCACGCTCTGGCAAACTAAGCTTACATGTTTCACTGCTGACTGCAGTCTATTCAAATAAAACTCTTGTCTACAGAGTCTCCATACCCATACCCTTCCACAATCAGAAAATATTGCAAATCATGACTCATCAGAGAAAGTAACAGTGCTCCAAAAGTAAAATAGAAGTGGTAGTAATAGCAATAGAGGTAGGGCTGGAAACACTTCAGTAGCTCAGACTATCTTGCATTGAAAAAAGGACCATTAAGCATCAACTTGAAAGAGAATGGAAAATCCAAGCACACAGTGTTCCCACACAACATACCTTTCATGTAGAAACAGTAAGTTAAAAAGGAAGAGAAAGAAAAGACAAATAAGCAATAGCGAAGAAGGAATGAAAACGGAAGGAAGCAAAGTGGGCACGAAAGACTCAAATCCCAAAGGCCTATCTAAAGCTGAGGTACCCTAGCAGTACTCCCCTGGGGGCGCTAGTCCCCATAGCATAGGATAGGCAAACCTAACTAACCTACCTCTAATGCCTATGGCCTATCCTATGCCCCCTGAGGGGACAAAGAATCATCAGTGAGGAAGGCATGAAGATGGATAGAAGCAAAGTGCATGGGCAGAGTGGGTGTGCAAACTGGATGAGCAGTTGTTGGCAAAGATAGAAGTCCTAAAGGCCTACCTAAAGCTAAATTAACCCAACATCATCCGCATGAAGATGCTAGTCCTCAAAGTTTAAAATAAACCAACCTAACTAACCTAACCCTATTGCTTATGGCCAATCCTAAGCCTACTGAGGAGCAGAAAATAAAAATAAACTCATTCATTCAACAGCACAAATCATTTGTAATAAATTGATTACTGTATATATAACAAATGGTTAATTTTTCTCATGCATGAATAATTTGAATGGTTATTTAACAGAATATTCTAAATAGTTCTAACAGAGCACTATGTAATAAATTTGTCCCCATTAACACATTTAATATTGATGACAAAAGAGCTCAGCACTGACTTGAGGCACAGAATTATCAGCTTAAAAAGCTGGAAACATTTGTATTAAATTTTAAAAATCTTGCTGATACTTAAATTTACAGAACAATCTGCTAAAATAAAGTTTAAATGGTAGGCATCTGGAGACTACAAGGCCATAAGAAAAGAACATTTTTCCCAAAGACTACAAAATCACTATTATGATGCTAATATCAGCTCAAGAGTTTAGCTGAGCATCTGCCAAAACTTTTAATACACAGCATATCAGCCTAAAAAGTTGCATAACACCATAGTTTTAATTAGAATAGATCAAATATAAATTAACGGCAGATACTTTTTCACAATACTAGTCTTACTGCCACTTGCTTAATTCTTTAGGTTTAACAAAATAATTCTAATCCCAAGGATTTTAAATTATATTATAATCAACATGAATTTTTATGTTGAAACTTTATAATCCAAACGTATTAAATAATCATTATACAAATTACACAACAAATTTTACTCCCCCAATAAAGTTGGATAGGAATAAATTTCATGAACTTGCATTATTTGGATTTGACATGTAGCATGCCAAAATGGCTTTAAAATTGATTGAAATGACTTTAAAATTTATAATTCTCTTGAAATCAAATAATTCCAAGCTGAATTTCAGTAAAATACTATTGTAACATTTATTTCCCCATGGAAAAGAGATACAAGGATGAACTTTGAAAAAAATCTGGTTGGACAAACATGGTCATTTATTATCTAAATGGGTCACTTAGTTCAACAGCTTCTTAAGAACTCAACCATACAAAATTATCATTAAAGCTCCAATTTTGCCAAAAATTTTAAGACACATAAAGTTACCAGTTGAAATGAGTACCATTGGATGATGAAAAAAAATTGAGCTACATTGCACATAATGATAGGAAGATTTAGCACAAGTAAAGTAAGTCATTCCTCCTAAAAAAAATTGTGCCAACAATACAATATAGAGGCTATCCTGTGATATTTCAAAAGACTGGTGATTTACTTCTTTGACATGATAATGACCCATAACTAAGGTTAGCAATGAGAAACCCACCCAAAAAATCAACTCAATAAATCAAAAAGGTATTTTTTAAATTTTTAGAAAAGTAGATAAATGTTGCAAAAACTGAGAATAATGACATACACATTGAACATATCCTTCACCTGCAGACCGTTTCTAGTTTCCTAGAAAAAAGGATACCAAAGGTCCATCTTGTGGGCGAATTAGGAGAACATAAACCAGATTTTATTAGTTTACTAGACAACCCATGATCTGTTAAGTCAAATAAAATTCTTTGGTCATCTCTTAATTTTTGACTGCTCAGTTTCAGTTCTCTCTCTGCAATTCTTTCATTATTTCTTCTTGGGTCATTTCTTAACCTTTGACTGCTCAGCCTGTCTGCTCTTTCCTCGGATGTTTCTAAGTTTCTGGGTAGATTATTTTACTCCCTCTGTTTTTGTAAGTAAATTTTACTTTGTTTATTTGTTTCAGAAGCTCTCTGTTGCCTGTATCTTTTTTTCTGGCGAAGAAATCAAAGAACTCTTTGCTGCTCCATTTCTCTTCTATGCAGCATACAACAGGGCCTTTGCTGGCTGTTTCTGGCATCACTGTAGTTGTTGGATCTTCATCTTTTCATTTTTGCAGGGCCTTTTGGAATCAAGTAAGAAGTGATGCAAAAGTGAAAATTGTCTTCTTTCTTAGATTATTTTTGTAGCTGCATTACGATTATTTTTGTAGCTGCATTATAGTGCAGTGTAAACACATTTCAATCTCAATAAATTTGGTAATTTAATGCGCAGTCACCAACACTCCAGAGTAAGGTGTCTCTTCTTCTCCTGGGCTGTCCTTAGTGTGGTATCGTGCTCCTCAGGGGAGGCGGAGAGTATCAGGCTAGAAGCAGCGTCTTTCTTGATGTGCGTCCAATAATATCTTCAAGATGACTAAAGTTCTCCGCAAAAACTCAACTCTCATAGGTAAACTGTATCTACAGATATATCCTATGCAGTTAAGTTGGTATCCACAATGCAGGATTAAATGAAGACTATAAATTTCGAATATCTCAGAGCCCACAGACAAACGATTCAGCGGCCTTGCACTTTCCCATATCCACTTTACTAATTTGCCCAACTTGACTTTCTTTTTTTAGATGACATAAGTGCATATTTTCTCTTCTCTTCGATGCATTGTTTGTTAAAGACCTGGGACATTTCTTTATTTACAATTTTTCTATTCGCTTTTTCAATTTTTCTGACTAAAATTTTCAAACTGGGTCATAGTTGAGAAAAGAAATTTCCAAATGGCATTTTTAATTTATTTTTGGTTGGTTTCGAATGCTCATACATTCATAATCAAGAACAATTTTTGCTCTAGATTTAATAAATTTTGCGATTGAAGTACTAATCAACTGTACCTTATATTTGAGGGAAATTTCAAAATGACATAAATCAAGAAAATAATTGCAGCGTGCGGTCGAAACCAGCACACTGAAAGTTGATGGTCAGTTGCTGTTGGAGAATCAATATAGCTTCTCCAACAGAGAGTTTGGCCAGGTCGTAGTTGTGTCAAAGAATGCTGGTATTATTTTCTAACATTTGACGCGTCAAGTCAGTGTTGTGGTCTAGGTTCATGTACATTTTGGGTGAACCTGATCCTTGATGGCAAGTCAATCTTCGGCTTAGTCATCCTCGATTGACTAATGTAATGTACGTTTGGTAGAAGTTTACAGCCTTCTGTGGGACATTTAAAGGAGTACACTTCATTGGTTAGCTGAAAACGATTCTTCGGTCCATTTAGGTTACTCTTCACGATTAAGTCCCTAGTTTTCAAGTTCTATAGTAGATCATGAGGTAAAGTCTGTCCATGGGGTTTGCGCAGGTAACATTACGATTGATGATACTTTGAAGCAAGCATTCATCAGTTCAGTAGAAGAGGCTCATTTGGTTCTCATAATATAAGATAATTTCTGTCTAAGAGTTTCATGCTTTTCTTAGTCATAATTTAGGATGAAGTTGATTTCATTATCTATGAAGCAGTTAGTATATTCATTATTGATGAGCATTTGTAAACAAATTTCTAATTCATTTTGGAAGTCCATTTTGGAGGTGCAGATTTTCAAAACTCGGTTGATAAAAGCACGGACGACGCTTCTCTTATATCGTTCTGGGCATTCACTGACATAGTTGAGGCAGAACCCTGCGTTTTTGTCTTTTCTGTAGACTTTAGTAGAGTAGTCTCCATTGTTTTGAGACACAAGAATATTAAGAAATGAAAGGGTTTTTCAGGGTTTATCTCGTGAGTAAATTTGAGGACAGATTGACTTTCAAACTTTGCATGGAGATCTAGAAGGTGTTTTTCATTCCGGACAGCGACATAAATGTCATCAACGTACCTGCAGTACGTATGAGGTTTAATCACTTGATCCTGTTTTACTTTATTTTCAAGATGGCACATATAAAATTCGGCAAGAGTCGGGCCGAGTGGGCTTCTCATCACAACTCCGTCAATTTGATAGTAAAGTTGGCCATTGGGAGCGCGGAATGGAGTTTTCATCGTACATGTTTTTAGCAAGTCTTTTAAGACATTCTCCGGTATTGTTGGTTTTGCTATGCTCTCATTATTGTACACATATCCGATTATTGTACATATATTGCTCTCATTATTGTACACATATCCGATTATTGCACATATATTGCTCTTATTATTGTACACATATTGTACACGTATGAAATTTTCTCTTCTGCGCATGATTTCAAACAAGCTAACAAACAAGACGACCAGAGTTTTAGTAGTATATAGATAAATAGAAAGATTTTTCTTTAATAATTGACATAAGTTCTTTTTAAAATAAATAATAAATATCATATAACAATGTTATGAATGGAGAGGAAATGTCCCAAAGGGAATAGACCTCACCAAACGATATCCTATAACATGGATTATTCGTATGCTTAAAGCTTCCTATCTAAATAGAATGTAATCTAAAGAGAGCAAACAGAAGAAGGAACCATCTGGTACCCAATGGACTGTAGAAAACATGGAATTTACCCTCAGATATGTTCCCACACCGGATCCCTGTGCATAGAAAGAGCGAATTAAGAAGGAACAGGAAGAAAAGACGAAGACCAGATAGCGAAGAAGATGTAAAAATTGAAAGAAGCACAGTGGTCTCACAAGATGAAAATCTCGATGGCCACACTATAGCTGAGGTAACCTAACAGTGCACTCCTGGGGTCGCCTGTCCTTAAAGCATAGCACAGACAAACTCAAGTTACCTACCCGAACTGTCTATACCATGGCCCCTGTGGGAAGTAATATGAGATTTAAGAACTTCACCTTACACTAACAATCGAACACGCAGTACTTATAAATGGTCACTAATCCCATAAAATTGTTCAGAACCATGCGGTACGAATATCATTTAACATTTAACTGTATTTGTGAGCAGCCGCGTTCTGCCGCCAACTAGGGCTTCATCCAACTGAGAGGAAACACTACGTTACGGCATGTGCAAGCGAGTTGATGAGAATGTTCTCTTTACAGGTACGTACGTGCCGTCGACTGTGGAACATTTGTGACAACGGTGCAAGCAGCAAGCAAACAACGGTGCAAGCAGCAAGCAAACAACGGTGTAGGCAGCAAAGAAACAACGGTGCAGGCAGCAATAAAACAATAGTGCAAACAGCAAGCAAACAATGGTGTAGGCAGCAAGCAAACAACGGTGCAGGCAGCAAGCAAACAACGGTGCAAGCAGCAAGCAAGTAGCGGTGCAGGCAGCAAGCAAACAACGTTGCAGGCAGCAAGCAAACAACGGTGCAGGCAGCAAGCAAACAACGGTGCAGGCAGCAAGCAAACAACGGTGCAAACAGCAAACAAACAACGGTGCAAGCAGCAAACAAACAACGGTGCAGGCAGCAAGCAAACATATGTTGCGTGCAATTCGTAAGCGAGGTTTTAATTAGACAAATTTTCGTCGATATTTTTCCTGCACTGATGGTTCATTGTCCATTAGTATACACTTAAATAAACATGTTCATTAAATCAACATCCGATAAGCAAAATATGAATTCAAAGATTCTTCTTCTTCATGTATTTACTACCAGAAATAATTCTGTTAAACCACAAAAGGGAATTTTCACAATATTCGGCTGACATTTATAAGCAGGAACTTCCACTCAACTTATTCAAAAGATGTCAACAAGTAACTTACTTTCCTCCGACTTGCGTACGTGTGACTTTCGCAAATATTTATAAATAAAATGTAGGATGCCGACAACTTGCACGTAACTCACTCAGTCATCCTTTTACCCATACGTGTACAGTCAGTTCAATCGCGTGAAATTTATCGACATTAAAAATATCGCACATATGTACCTCATACATAACATACTCGGTCGTGACGCAGGATGTACGAGGAAACGCCATTTTCGTGATGTATGATATAAAAATAATTATTTCGTTGCTGCTATTTATGACCTGACCTACAACAAATTGTTATCATTTCCGATATCCCGTCACTGGTTTCGCGGAAATAACGAAAAACTTTACTGAAGAGTCACGAGGAAATGGAGGTTCTCATGCAAAACTTCGAGCATATGATTATAAAAATAAGACAAAACATAAAGTCTGAACCTAATTAAATCGAAAATTTATTGCAGAGAAATTGAGCCATCGAATCAAAGGTCGAAAGGTGTGTCATGAGACTTCGAGGTGTAGAGACTTCAATAAAATATTTGCTTGAAGTCTGCATGATGTTGTGCCGTTAGCAATGTTATGCAATAAGGGTAAGAGATGCAAGGCAGAGTTCATAGTTCGTGATGGGTGTAAGATTCCGTACGATTTTCTATATGACTGCTTAATTGACACTATTTAATAGAATTGATTGAAAGCTGATTATAGAAGGGAATCGGGTAGATTGAGTTATGCTCATTAAGCTAATACTCGTACTAGGGACGCAGGATACACGAGTAAACGCAATTCTTATACATATATCCTGCTCCTCAGTATGCTATAAACACCATTAATTATTAGTAATACCCCTATGAAGTTTTATAATGGAGATATAGTGATTTTTTTGCCGCGCTAACTGCTTGGTCAGCGTAACTATCGGTGTTTTTTTTAGCCCTGATCTGAGTTGTCGAACAATATTTGATACTTGTTAACTTATGTATTTTTTTTAAATTCAAAAATATTTCCGACATAAATGAACACAAAACAATAAGAGTAGAGGCGAAAAATCATGAAAGATCTATTTTTAACAGCAAGGGTGAGCGACGAATGACTTAGAGTTCGTTTCTCACGCCGAAGCAGGCACGCATGCCTACATTCCGGCATTCTTTCGTGAGAGATCGTAAGTTTCCCAGCAATAAACGTCAGAACGACTTAGCCAGGATTCAAGATGCCGTTCAGATTATCCATAGCCAAATTCCGAAGCGAGTCCAAGCAAGGCGTTCTTTCAAAACGGGCTATTAATTGAACCCAAAAATACCTCGAATATGCACTATTTTCAAGTCGTTTTGCACTAAAATTTCAGAGTGTAAGGTGTGCTGAGGCTCGATCGCCATTTTCACGATCAACGTTCGTGCAGTGCCATCCATATGTGTAATAGGGCAGATTAACAAATGATGCATTAAATAACAATGTTTTCGATTACAGACATATTAAAAGAAGAGGGATATTAAAACTCCTAACATTGGAACGGTTTCATTTATTTTTATACTTTCATTTTCAGTGATGCGATTGTAACAATTGTTATTACCATTATCTTTGGCATTTTATGAATAATTCTGATTATTTCAACATCCTGATCACTACTAGCACATAAAATGAATACTCCTTCTGGTAGAAAACAGTTGACGCATACAACTTTGGTCATTAATTATTTCAGCTGTACACGGGAGTGTTTTTTCTTCCGACTTGCGAGGTGTTTCTGGCCCGTAAAGTCCATTGGCACCGATACGTCGGGCTAACTTGATACGGCTCTTGACCAAATTCTGCCATCTGAGTTTCTTCCCGTACAGAATGTTGTTGCCACAACATGCAATTTGATAGCACCACGTTCTAGTTGGCGATCGTTGGATCTCACCAGTACCTAGTGTTTGTAAGACTGCGGTTCGTTCCGTGTTAGTTAATTTTGACTCTTCACGTCTTCGTTTGCCTCACATAATTTTCCTCGTCGTTTTCCATATTTATTTAGTCTCTGTAGGTGGTCTTTAATTTCTTTTTAAATATCCCCTGGTAGAATCAGTTGCATTTATATTTTCCAAATAATTTTGAACGGAAACAATAAATTTTCAGTCTCTGCTCACTCTAGACAAGTTTCATTATACACACAAAACGAGTCGTCATAAAAACACTAAGCCTGGACTATTTTTCTGACTACGCACCAACGGTTTCCGACCAGAGTGAGTTATACAGTAACTCTATCATCAATGACAATCATAGTTAAATAATTATTGCACAGTGTTGACATCAATTACAATAATGCTATTAAAATTATATTTGATTATAAGTAATATCAACCTTAATAATTACATAAACAGTGGTGGTGACCATAACAATAACACTAGTTGATTTTTCAAAGCCATGATAATCATTTCCTTATTTTTTTAGGTTAAGAAAACTGTTGAAAAATGGTGTTTCTTTTCATCACATATTGGTATTCTGAGGAAAGTTTACGATCTCGTAAATCCCATGAAATTTGTTAATCCATTTTACGGCCAAGCGCAGATCAAAGCAGAGTTTTTCTGAAGGTGAAACTAGATGCGCGGTGCAGCGATATCGTCCGTTTTTTTACGCTTCTCCGGATGCTTCTGAGAAATTAAAATGTCAGGTTTTTCTTCGAGAAGCTTCAGCTTATTCACGTTTTGCAAGAACTTGCGTTTTAAAAACCTACGGGATATTTTGACCGTTAAGTTTGAGTTAGCGTTAAAGAGAATCATACTGCATATTGTACAAGAAATTATGAGTATCCGAAGATACGATTCCATAAGATTTCGTTCGGCTTGATAAAAAAATTTTATTCAAGAAAAGTAGCTTTGAGATTCATTAGTTTCCAAATTTTACGAAAATTATTTCCGATATTGAAGTTTTCGTTAATTACAACTGTTGGAGTTACGAGACACTCATTCTTTATCCTGTATTAGTTTTTTTATAATTTTGCGTGTTATTTCTCGCACAGAAGGTAAAATTTTCTTCTTCAGCTGCTTTTGATTAATGTGTCTACTGCCATTCTAGATAACAGTTTTTCCTCTCCAGCTATAATTTATTTCTATGCGTAATAAGGAAATATTTTACTTCCCTTCTTCGTATTGAAAACGACACAAATTATTTTATACCCTAACTTATTAATTGGACCAAAAACTAAATATAATAAACAGAACACCTCCATACCATACAGTAAGAACTGAATTTTATCCACAGAACTAATGTTTAACTTAGACGTAGACAAAGAACTGGCCATCAATAACTTGCTTATGAAGTCAATAACTCATGTTAAACGCTGGATACCGTCCGCATAACTTGTCAATAACCGTCACAAAGAACTGGATATCTTCCACTTAACTTGTCAATAACTTGTACGAAAAACTGGATATCGTCCACTTAATTTGTCTATAACCTGCTCAGAAACATAGGTCATTGACGAATAAAATCCTCCAAATCTATTGCAATCCTCTTCGGTCTTGCGCACGGTTTTTTCCGTACGTGGTGGTAGACTTCGCTCTTTACTTTCGCTGGGTATTTTGTTCCATGTTTGATAAGATTCTGGATTATGAGAAGAAAATTCTGGAGCTGACGCATCCCAGCTGCGGCCTGAGAAGTTAATGGACTCTGAAGCCTGGCCTGAGCGAGGCCAGATACCTGATCCTTTTCTCCCCAGACCGAGACACTTGAAGGGAGCCAGGCCTCGTCCGAGTGCATCACTCCAGCGAGACACTTGGAAAAAACTAAACTCGTCCGAGTGCATCACTCCAGCGAGACACTTGGAGAAAACTAAAACTCGTCCGAGTGCATTACTTCAGCAAGACACTTGAAGGACACCACAGCAAGCCTCGTCCAAGTACATCACTCCAGCGAGACACTTGAAGAACACCACAGCAAAACTAATCTAAGTGCATCACTCCAGCGAGACACTTGAAGGAATTGAAGGAAACGGGGTCTCATGCAAGTGCATCGCTCCAGCGAGCCACTCGACGAATCTCGAGTGGCTGGTCATGCATACGCTGTGTTGAACTCGTCTGGCGGTGATTCATGCAGCGTGTTGAACACATATGCGTTGCGTTGATGCCTGTTCAGGAGGAGCTCATCATGTCCGAACCTTCTCCCAGCGAAGAGGTTCCTGAGATGTGAAATGATGCCCGTCTCTTCTGATGTACAGGGTGCGGCAAAATGATGTGATCCATTTGTTAGTATATTAGAAGGGAAACAAAATGAGAAATAAATGGAAGTGTTTGACCTAAAATAACTTAAAAATAAATGACGTTATAACTGGATTTAGAACACTTATTTAAATTATTTCATTCTTTACTTTATTTCTCTTATATTAAACGAATAAGTCTGTCAGGTCATTTTGCCACACTCCGTACGGAGCAGACTTGTGGCGAGAGCAAGACCTATGCACATGAGCTCCAAGTCACCTTATGCTGGGCAGTATTGTCATGAAATCCTGCTGTCGCTACTCTACTTTTTGAGATAAATAGTCGGGTTGAAAAGTTTAGGGCGGTCAGTTCAGAAAGTTGAGATACCGAATATCTTCACCTCAGCATTGCGTTTTAAAGAAATGATCGTTAGCAGATGCAAGACATTCACAAAAAAAACGTTTTATCAGTAATATATTCGTGATAATCAAGGCACGTGTTTTCTGTGTGTGAAGTTGAGTAAGGTTAAATAAATCCGAGATAAATCCATCAGAGCTTAGTTTATAATTAAAAAAGTTCATAATTGTAATGAAAATTCTACATTGCGGAATTGGCAAGGCGTACTTAATGCAAGCTCATTAAGGTCAAAGGTTCTTACATTAAAAATTTGCGAGGAAAACTTCATACTTTCTATGAAATTCACAAGCAGAATAAAGATTAGAAGCGTCGGTCGCGCTCAGTGAACAGGCTTGATGTATTTGCGCTCTGTAATTATTGCACACTCAGCGCAGTGAAACAAATCGCTCTAAAATTTTAACTTTAAAAATTAATTTCGAATATTCGTACTTACAAAGAATTCTTATTTTCATGTTTAATGAACTGCAAACTTGAAAATAACGGAAGTCAAATCTCGCTTATGGCACTTGACGCTATATTGTTCGAAATATGTAGGTATCTGAGAGAATAGAACTTATTGACGTAAGAGCTGAAATATTACTAGAAATGCTGCTAGAAATATTTTGTCATTGAGCGAATGGATCAAATGAAATGAGCTACGAGCTCAAATATGAGTACAAAGAAATTCCAGCATTTAAGGCCGTGTTTGCATGGAAGTTCATTTGACTCTGAACTGAAGAAAATTATGTGCATTTGTTGAAAGTTTGCGTACACCGAATCGTTTGAAGTTGACATTTGATCCTTTGCACATAATACCTGAAAAAAGCACTGCATTTTTAAAATTCCTTTCTTTTTATATGCGTCGCCCAACATATAATTATCTTTTGCGTCATGAGGAATGCTGTTAAATTATATTTCAACATCTCAGTGTCCATTGATGCTATCACAATTTATATGAGTATTATCAGCTTACAATAAATGGATTCAAGATGCTGTTTTCATGCATCATTAATTTGAGCGCAATGTGATGACTTTTACCGTGGCTAATCAGAGCTCAACGACGTGTCATTTGAAATTTATGACGTTTAGATACATTCATTTGAGTACATTATGTTTATGGTGACTTTCAAATTTATATATCAGAACAGAACGCTATGTACCCAAGAGAACTTTTGGCACCATTTGTCAGAACAATATTCATTCTGCAGTACAGACAATCTTCATATATATTTTGCGGCACAGCTGTCAAAAAGCATCCATGTGAACTAACTATGAAATCCACTGACTGGGCATTTCCCTTTAAGTTTGCGACTCATAGTAATTGGTCAACAATTGCGAACAGCACAAATAATTTTGCCATCCCGATACCTCATTACTGTCATTTGCGGTAGATTTGTATTCAAGAGAATGTCTTCAATTTCTTATTTTTCTGTTGAATATCATACCGAATGAATTGAATGACATTTCTGAGACGAATTACCATGTGCTCTCAAATATTGACCATCAGGCGAGGTATAGCATCTCAAACAATCCTCTTAATCAAATATTTTGTCTTTTTCAATAAGAAAGAGGATTCGTTCTGAGCTAAAAACAGAATTATGATTTTTACGGTTATATCTAGTTAGATTAGAACACCACGTATTTAAAACGGCAAAAAAAATTTAAAAATCTTTTTGACGATACAATTGAGTTTTTAGGATGGCTCGAGATCTTAATGTTTAGTAAATTTCAAACATAAAGTTGATAAAATATAGGCTCTCTTTTTCACTTAGAGGGTCTGAGTTCGAGTAGCGAAACATAACGAGTATTCTTCTTTTTTAGAAGGTATATTGAAAGTGACCTAAATAAAATATAAATACAGATTGTTCTTTAGAATCATTTTACAAAACTCAGAGCTATAATTTTGTTTTTGAACTTTGGTACTCGGAGTGACTTATTTCATTTACAAATCCAGTTTATCTTTCATGATCATTTTACGAGATTCAAAGTTGTAATTCTGCCTAACAACTTGAATCGCTTGTCTGATGGACGCTAAAAATACCGATCATTCATCACCATGACATTCACATTTCACTCATATTCACTGAAAAATGTATTTAATAAAATGGTTTATAGTATTTAGTTGATTATAAACAACACTATACATATATGAAACGAAGCGTCATCAATTAATGAATGACGTTTTGTTCATATTCTGAGGATTTCTTTGCACTAAAGCATTAATTGGCAAGTTAATGCAATGTATCTATTCCCTACTACAAATCTAAAATGTTGATTGTTTGTTTGTGGTTTTGACGCTCGCGTCATGTAATCTACGGAGGTTACGGCCAAGTTTTCACACGATTTATAATTACTTTTGTACTTAATTTTCTTCTAGATTTTTCTAACTACTTGGAAATCTGGAAACTACTTGTTAACATATCTTACCAACAGTGACCCAACAGGTCACGGTCGGTCTAAATAGTAGTACTTAATGTTCCACGTGTGCAGAAAAAAGAGACCCAAAGAAAACGAGCTAAGCCTATTAGCTTTCTTTGGAGGCGCCTTATGCCAGAACGTTCAAACTTTTCCTCGTAATCAGGTCACCCGACGCATCTTGCTTTTTCATCGTTGCAAAATACTTTACCGAGTCCATCGGCATCATTTTTGACACTAATGAGCTAATCTTCCGCTCACTCCCAGCCCAACACGATCGTCACATTGACGTGAATTTCCCGCACATTACCGCAAATTTTTGTGCACTTTACCATAATCGTCGTAAATCACCGTCAGTTCGACGGCAAAGTTAAAATGAGTTTCCTCGTGATGGGCCTGAGGAATAAATTTTAAATTCAACATTTTCATCAGGCACAGTACTTTGATGTAGTAATTTCCCAGTAAAGTCCAACAGTTTGCACTAGCACATCTTGAAGCAACAAAATGAGCAGTCATCAGTATTCAACACCGGAGAAATGGAGATTATTTAATTTACTCCGCTAAACTGCAATTGCTTCCTTCTTCTCTAAATTTAGGTCTGTAGAGGAAGCGCTAAATTAATTGTCGCCTTAGACGTGAATTTCGAGCTCAGAGCGTAATTATATCTGCTCGCTGTATCCGTGCTACACATTTGCTGTGGTCATTGAAGGCAGAAAATGCTTGTGTTGTTTTTTACCGGCTCTTTAATGACAGAAAATACGAAAAAATCCTGATTTAAAAGAAAAGTGATGCTAAGGGTTAAGGGTTACCCAAATTCATTTTCCTGGTAAACAATTAGGAATCAAATAATTATGCACACATATATAAATTTCTCAACATGGTTCCGCGGTTTACATTTACGAACACCCTGCGAGAAATCAAATTCAACGTTTGAAAATGAAGTCAGTTCAACATGTGACGTCTCAGCGTTTACGTAAATGATTTAGAAATTTACCTCCTCAGGAACTAAAAATTACAAAATAATCTACCGAGTGAAGAACAAGAAGAAGATATGTGATTTCTTTCAAAAGCTAAACAAAAGAAATGTTGCAGAGGATGATTTATTAGAAACACAATCTAGCGACCGCAGGCCAACACGAAAAACAAGAAACTCGACTCGCCAGGAAACAAAATTTAGAGCTGGTAAACAAACAGCGAAATTTTTGCAAGTCCTTACCAAAAATTTTCATAGCGGTAGCTATTAGAAAACTACGGGGATTTTCTCCGTTTTGCAGCTTCTCAATCACTTTCAGCAGGAAACCTTCCCCCTCGGAACGTTCACTTTTTTGTCAGGCTCAGACTCGACGCTGTAGCAACGCAATACGACTTACATTTCACGAAAAATTCGCGGTACTCCCTGCGAAGGTCGTATTTTTAGGAGTATTGGTTATTGGGCACGTCACATTTTTATTACTACTAATCATCAGGGACGTTACGTTATCATAATCACTAGTTTAGAGGTACATCACATTTTTATTAATACTAGTCAAGATGTACGTCACATTTATATTTATACTAGTCAACAGGAACGTCACATTTTTATCAATATAGTCTTTAGGTACGCCACACAGTCATCAATACTAGTCGTCAGGTACGTCACAATTTTAAAACTAGTCTTTAGGTACGTCACAATTTTAAAACTAGTCTTTAGGTACGTCACATTTTTAAAACTAGTCTTTAGGTAAGTCACTCATCAGCATCAAAAATCACGTACGTCATTCACCGGCACCAGACGTCAGGTACGTCATTAGATCGTCAACACCTGGCGTCAGGGACGTCATTTACGCGGCTCCATCAATGTTTTTTTCCACGAGTGGGTCGCTGCCTCAATGCTCGGTCTAACCTGTTATGCTCTAGTATTTCAATTTTTTCCCTGGGTTACGTGAAAAGCTGCGTCACCGTTACTCGCGTACGTTAGCGGCACATCTTGGTGGGCGGGCTGTTCTCATTTCAAGAACTCCGTTATTAAATCATTTGGCGAGGATAACCACTGGGTTTGAGTGTCCGATGTTTATTTTTTAATTCGGAGTTCGGGGCGTTTTGCGTTTGTTTTTGGTCTGAAGCGTCCAAATCACTTCATCGTTTGCGCCGCTTTGGATCAAATCTGCCTGATCAAGCACTTGCATTAGCATTACTCGTCAGCTCCAGTTGCCAGTAACAGGGTATCTATTGCAGACACAGCGTTAGAGCATAGGGTATCTCGGTTATAGCGTTTAAGCGCAGGGTAATTAGGCATGGCGTTTTGGCATACGGTATATAGGTACAGCGTTAGGGCATATAGTATCTTCGCATAGTATAAGGTAACTTGGTAGAGGGAATGGGTATTGGGTATCTTGATATAGGGTGAATACATAGGTTATTTTGGTATAGCGTAAGGGCATAGGGTATCTATCCACAGTGTAAGGGCATAGGGTATCTTGGGTATAACGTAGAGGCATAACGAATCTAAGTATAGCGTTAAAGTATAGGGTATCTAAGTATAGCTTTAAGGCATATGGTATCTTAGGTTGCATAATTGGATCGGACATTATTTACCTAAAATCCACGCAGTAAAAAAATCCCATTTCTGATATTTGCGATTTTGTGTCTCATTGTCAAAGCTGCACACCAGCTGAATTATGAGGAACCAGAGTAGCCGAAATTTTAGCCGAATATTCGAGTGCGCTCCCTAGAAGTTTTTCCGAAGCATCTTATACTAAATGCTGTCCAAATTCTGTAAACAGGTCTTCATAGGTTTCGAAAATGTATAAGGGCATCAATAAATCAATTTTGCACAATTAGAGCGAATAGTTTTCTTTCTCCAATCTGTTTTTCTTTTCACATCACAATCTCGATCTTGATTCAATTTTTCCCAAATATTTTATGTCATTCAATCGGACAATTTACCCTGTTTAGGGATTAGAAAGTTAAAAATTCAAATTTGTTCGTTGCTTGTTCCTTGAACAGCCTCTGAGTAATCGTAAGAGATCAACTATTTTTTAAGTGAACAAAATAATGCAAAAGCAGTCGGCCACATTTCCGCACTTGGGTAAATATTTAAAAGTAAACAAAGAGAATTCAACACTAGGCCATATTATTTAAGCTGTATTATTTCTAATGTCCATAATTCTTCACAGTTGTCCATATACTGTAGGAAGTTGAATGGGCAAAAGCATGAGTGAGTTAAAGAATTCAGTTGAAGTTTCAAGAATTCACCTCATTTCGAGTATTTACAGAATAATAATATTCATCCAACTACATATATACAACGCAGGTGAGGTTGACATGATCACAATAGCCCAGTCTGAGATCATTTACAGCATTTTTGATACATACTCATCCAAGTATGTACAACGCGAGTGTGGTTGACCTGATCGTAATGGCCCAGTCTGAGATCATTTCAAGTATCTATGATACACGCTCATCCAGGTATGTACAACGCGAGTTGTGGCTGACCTGATTGCTTTAGTCCAGAATGATATTCGGCAAAAGTGACAAATTTAGCGCCACGGCGACTGCTCGTGCGGAAGTACTCATAACCAGCGCGTACACAGAGGATGACGGCAGCTGTTTCATCACTGGTCTCCTCCAAATTCAGAGGCCGGCAGTCCTCAATCTGCCAGAGGCATTGTCAGCGTTGCGCCCTTATTGACGTACGATATATTCAATTTCACTTCGGACCACTTCAGCGCATCGCTCTGGACTGTGCACTGCTCTTTATCATGTAGATAGTTACGTTTTATAACAAGCTTTGATTCACTATTTAAATGGCTCTCGTCGGCAGAGTTAGGAGAGAATATTGTTCGACATCGTATTCGATCTCATAGTTTATTCGAGTAATTGATAACTTCTATTTGTGGCACACAACTGTCCGAAATGCCGACACTCTATTGTAGCGACGGTACTGTTATCTTAAAATAGTGACTCATAGATAATAGGTAATAATTTATAGCAATGCGAGCTTTTTAGAAAGAGCTCACCTTTTTTTCCTAATTGACCATTCCAAAGCCGCAGTAATAATTTTTTCCATCAATTATACGCCATTTAATGTGTCGACAACAAACAATCGATCAGGAAGATTTATTTTCCTACTTTCATGCTCTAACAACTTTTTGGAAATTTTCCGTTGCACACACCCGCGTTATTTAAAGCTGCAACGGCCACATCATCGTAGACTCAAGCAACCTCGCACGATTAAGAACCTGGATACGACGCCCATGAAAAACATTCTTTGATTAAAAATTATCTCATTTGAAAATGAAAGGAGGATTAAAAATATATAAATTCACTCATACAGCGATATTCAAAGGCGAAAATGTGAGCGGAATTCGCAAAGAAGAAAAAAGATTAACTGATAGGACATTAAAAAATCAGCATGGAATTTAGGTACATGAATTCGCTCTAAGAACAAAATTAAAATATGCTGATGCAATTTAAACAGTTAAAATTGACTAATGACACCGCATGCGTTCTCAGAACCCAGGTCAAACTGAGCGAGCGACCTCTACCAATTCTGCACACTAGCGTAGAGAAACATGTTCAAGATGTTGCTTGAAAATTCCATTCAAAGCTTTTTTAACCTATGTAACCGATTCCAATCCCAAATTTTAGAAAGTTTCTACCGGCAAACCCACCGCCAGAAACCTCATTTATTGGACATTGTGCAGAAACCGTCACTATGTTTTCTCTACAGAATAAATGTTTGATAGTTAGAGTATCTATGAGAGTATCATGTTCAAGCAGTGACTACAACTCTATCGAAAATCATTGATAAATTTTACGAATGTAACGCGCTTGTGAATTATTTCCGATTATTCTTTTTTACTTGAGAAACATTCACGCACAAATAAAATTGTGTTTCATTTCTTGTTACTTAGCATCCATTTTATGTAGTTCTAATTCTCAAGTCCAGACATGATACCAATTCATTCTAAATTCAAGTTGTGGTTCGCTCAACATATGCAGATGCCAAGACTCTCTACAGTGGGATCCGAGCTCATTGTTCTATCACGACACGCACCGACGACTCTTGATTTAAACTCAGCGACGGGAAAGAAGAAAAACACGAAAAATCAGATGACACGTTAATGAGCCTTATTCAATTGTGTGATTTATGGAGCCAAGTTCTCTGAATAATAATTATTGCCAGAAATTTATGGGCCATCTTATTGCATGGAGGGGCGCCTTCGAGTGCGGATGTGTCATTAGACGGTAGTAATGACTGAGTTCACTGAACTCAATTAACCGATGGTCATAATTTGAACGAATGCCGGGCTTTACGAATGAATTGCGAAATATGAGAACGATGATGACTTACTTCGGTGAATTCTCGCGTCCGATATCCAGACCAGAAATGCGTTATGTGTACGGGTTAACGTTTTTCCACTCTTTTCTATTAAGCAAAAAAACGTAACTAAGATTATATTTTCATTTTGGAAATTTTCACTTGCAATACATGGCTGACTTAGGAAGGATTATTATTCTGAAAGAAAGTTACAAGTCCAACTGTTCGTGATATTTATATATTCGTTTACTGCTCATTCATGTACACCGGGGTGACGGAATGTACTCCTCCTAATGAATTATTTATTGCTCGTCATTTTACTCTTCTATGATTCGAAGTGTGTTTCGAACTTCTGATATCCATTTCCTAAAAATTCCAAGTTTAACGACATGAAAAAGTATTCTAAATTATCAGTGGGATGACACTTCAGCGGTCACCTCCAGAACGACAGCTGGCAACGACTTCTAATCAGCGGAGCAGGACAGGCCATGTGCCCGTCCGACTAACGCCCGGTGAAAAATATCTGTGACTAGTACATCAAGTGCATACTAGCAAACGGAGCTCATTCTCCACATCATATTTGAGTAACGCGAGTCCCGAGCCCCTTGGAAGGACGCGTGAAGTACAGGGTGAGGCAGGAAGAACGGAAAATCTCGTCCTCTGAGATTATCAAATAAAGCAGTACAAAGTCACTGATGATCCTTCACCACTCACAGTAGCACTTTTTACATGTTCAAGTTTCCAAGCCTTAGAGTGTAATGTTGTACAAGAAACTGATTCAGGCAAAAACTTCGTGTCAGTTCTTCGAAAAGGTCCGCCTTTCATACCCGATTCTGAGTTGGCAATCAGAATCGGACAACTCGTAGTTCATGACACACCTCGAGTTAGACTGCATGAAAAAAAGAAATTTTATGTGTCTGTCGCTCGTTCACGCCCACCGCCATAACAAGCCGAAAAATGAGATCTGTTGGAGCGAAATTTTACGTCACGCAGTAGTGCAAGCCAACCCTTCTGTAGCTGCCACGTGATTCCGCTTAGAGCGGCCTCTTTTTCAAGTTTTTTACAGCAAGATCTGCGCCAGTGCAGTCCCACGCACTTCAATCTATGTTGCTAGAATACGGAGCGCCCAAGATCCATCTTGTAAGGTGAAAGTTTTCAACATTTACCTCATTCTAATTTACCTAACACGAACTGTAATGCATGCAATAAAATACGTTTATGGTCTTTTATTTTGACATAAATTTCATTCGGAATAGGTATAATCACACTGTGCGGGCTAACAGGTAAAATGCTTTCATGTCACAGATTCAACTTCATCTTATTTCAAGTGACTTACTAAATCTTAGCTCATAATGTACGTTTTACAGAGCTTTTAGTTTCCAGAGTTCGAGATGGTTTTCGTGCGTAGGCCTGCAACCCTGCAGTCCACAACCAGCTTGACTGCATTCAAGACATGATACAAAAAGAACACTCTAATGATATTTCCGGAAATGAATTTGCTACTTAATAAAGTGTTCCTAGCAGACCAATTTAATTTAACTTCAAATATTCTATTACTAGGAGATTTTTTAAGCTTGGTTTGTAAAAATCAACACTGCATTTAAAATAGGTTGAAAAAATTCAATTCTCTTTCTATTTTCGTCAGTCCTATAGAACAGGAACAATAATGCAACCACAGTTCAATTATAAATAAGCAACCATCAAAACCTTTGTATCTCGCGTAGGAGCTTTAATTTCAGTACAATTAGACCATCGTATTTCGACCGACGCTCGCTGGACCGCATAGAACAAATGAAGGAAAACAGTGACGGTAGCACAATGGCTGCCACAGACGCTCTATCTGAACATAAATTAGAGTTAGGCGCAATTTCTTCACGCTTTCTGTGCCTATTAGTTTCGTTTCCCAAGGAATTCATCACTCATTGACGCAATTTTCCACGATATTTTCGTTAATTGGAATGAAGACAGTCGCGCGTACGTCAGTTGGTGCGTGGTGCACACGGTGCTCAGTCACAAGGGTGGATATGCGTAGCTAGCTCTGCTTCCTGTTCATGATGTTCTCTTCTTCCGCTGTTAACTCCAGCTGATTTGTGAACGCTATAAAAAAGGCAGCCTCGTCCATTAAAGGAAATCGTCACAAAGTAATGGCTTATGAGCCGACGACAATGTGCTCTAATGATCTGTTAGTGATGGATTTTCCTCTGTTCTGAATACGCGAAATATTTTGTGCCGACCATAACTCGTACGACTTTACGGGGGCTACGTGTTGGTTGGCTGGGCGAGCGAGCTGTACTCGTACGGACGCTACGAGCTCACGTAGAACGTGCACGTCGCTGTCGAAGCGTCCCCACCGTAACTACGTGCAATTTCTACGGTGAGAAATTCGCCTGCGGTTGCAATATTTATGCCTTCGCATTGTGTCCCAATTAACTTTTCATGATGCGTGTGAGTCATTTTCTGATTTCTTCAGCTCTTTTTTCAAGGGAAAGAACGTTTTAAGCAACCTGTATTATTAAAATTACGCCGTCCGAACCCTCGTTGGATGACAGGTTTCTGCAGTGAGTGGGATGCCGTAGTTTACGGTATTCAGCGTCAGAATTCATGCACAATTTTAAGATGCCATCTTAAACGCCAAGTTAGCGGTGAGTGGTGAGTGTATTATGCGAGTGCGAAAATTTGCACGTTGTCACCGGAAGATTTTGAGTGATACAACAGGACGTAGTTTATGCAAACTGCATCTCTTCTTTCCTTTAACGGTGACCGTTCATTCACTAGCGAGACTGGTTATAAGAAAAAAAAGGAAGTGTTTAAGGAAACAATATTGTTCTGTTCATTAACACTAGAATCTTTCCAAATTCCCCTCGTATCACAAAGATTAATTTAAGTGAAAACTAGTCTGAACACTAGACAATTGATGATTAACGCGTTATCAGAATTGTACTGATTTTGAAGATTTTAAATGCCTTTGATAGTGT
Organism: Orchestia grillus; assembly: GCA_014899125.1. NCBI lineage: Eukaryota > Metazoa > Arthropoda > Malacostraca > Amphipoda > Talitridae > Orchestia > Orchestia grillus. Next base: position 14,904 of record VOMN01107539.1, on the reverse strand, counting down.
AATACTTGGTACAGGTATTTTCAACACACTTGCTAACCAATATTCGAGTTTTGAATTTCGTAGCTAAGTATCTCTGAAAAGATATCCTATATTAACTAAATTCTTTATGAATAAAAATTGATGAAGTTTATCTGATACGGATGACATGGGGATCTTCGCTTGAAACTTGAGAAAATGTCAGCTTGTTTCCGGAATTAATTTACTCAACACTAATGGTCATAAATCAGTCATATGCATATAAAATTCGCTCAATCGTATATTCAGCCAGAGCCAAATTGAAGTGTTCGACGCTGATTTTAAGTGACCAGCACAAAGCGCACCATTTACTAAATATTTAACATGTAACATTTAGTTTCACAAGTAACGGACAGCGCAAAAATAATTCAAAAGATTTCGTTAGTAATTAAAGTTTCGTTCTCATTTCTACATCATCACAGAATGGGCGAAAGCCCTCAACTCTACGGATGTGGACCTCCAGCCGTCAAATTCTATGCATAAGCGCTACGAGGAGCATTCAAGTGTTAAAAATCAGCTATGGTATTCCTATGGGGCACTGAAGCCCAGCAATGATGGTCCTTGGATGGCCAGGGTCGGTGGTGGGAATGACGCCTAACGATTGCGTTCGAGGGAATGCTAGGTCTTAGGCATTTAATAATGCGCTAGAAAACACAGGGAAATGACACGTAACTGGCAAATGAAGAGTTTATTACGTAAAATACGCGTGTGCTTGCATCATCAGATGAAGGACTTTTAACAACGAGCAGAGCGCGGAAGGAAGGTAAGAGGTGCAAAGCCGCAGGAACGGACGGAAACTTCAGTCTTTACACAGGAAATGGGAAATTTTGTTTGCAAAAAGAGACTTATAATGTGGGGCGCTGAGGACAGAATTTGGTCTAAATATGACGCGGGGTACGCATACCTTGATAGAGAAGATATGAACTAAGATCAATATAAAAGAAGCATGAAATTCCCGATGAAATGTTATTGCAAACTGATCCGACGGGTGAGAGGAGCAAAAGTTCATCCCCGTTTTTTACTCCACCTTTTTTTTGCTTAAGAATTCCAGTGAACCGATGAAGTTGTTGGGAACAGCGAAGCGTGGAAGATAGTCAGCGACTAAAATGAATGCCAACAATAGCCATGACGTCCGTTTAACGATATGACAGCATAAAAAGAACTAATAGAAACCAGGATCTTGCTATGAAGAATCGTCGTAAAATTACTAGCTGCTTCATAAATTTTTAGCCATTAATTCCAAGTTGTCTAAAACGCAACAAGTACGCAAAAATAAAATTTATACCCAGACTTGACAGAATCTAGTAAAAAATGGTTTCTTCACGAATGCCAGAAAGTCGCCATTGAAGCGGAACTTGTGCAGATAAGAAAGGAATTCATTTTACTTACTGAACTTTGTCCAGAAAGAATTATTTTCTCTTCGACATGAGCATGAATGTAGAAAAAACGCTTCTCCATTGGAAGCATTGAATTTATTAGGGAAACCGAATAAACTGCAATAGCTGAGCAGATTTGCTGTCACCATGAGAGTTTGGTTTGTTTATCCATGCCCTCATAATTCTTTTCATTATGAAGCCTTTCAATTTCAATTTTTCAGATAGCAAGGGTTCCTTACGGTGGCAACACTTGTAGCCTATACATAATCAAAGAACACGCACTCGTACATCAGAGGAGAGACATAAGACAGCAATTAAACATCGCGAAATACCAGCTGAGATGAAAGAAGCAAAATACAAGTCGACGCACATGCACTTCGAGCGGCAGCAATCGTTTTAAGATATGAGGTTAGCAAACTCTACACTTATCTGTCGAATAACGTCGTAAAAGTTTATCAAGTTTATGGGTTACGAATAATTGAAATATTTTCAAGTGATTCCCATCTTCGGAGTAATAATATTCAAGCGACTTGCGCACTTTGTTGTACGCTACCTATTTTCAGAAATCTGTCTGAAAAGTTAAGAAGAGTCCCATTAAAAATGGCGTCTACATTTTCCATTAATTTCCTCTTGCATCATATTGAATTTTAAGCGAGCGATAAGGCTCTTTTCCCGTAGCTAAAATTTTCCTCCAGCCGGCATGGAATTTGCAGATACATAACTTGTAATTTTAGATGTTCTCACGATCCGTTAATAATTCGTTAATTTAATAATCCCACCAACTACAGTCAGTTAATTTAAGTATCACGATCCGTTTAAGTATCACGATTTTGGGTTAATACTTAAGTATCACGGCCCGAAGTTTTATTGCGACTTTCACACGTAATTTTAAAGTTGTAGTCTTACTGATCCTAATTAGAAGTTCCATCGAGACTTTCACGTTTTAATTTAAATGCTGTAACCAAATTTATTTGAAAAACCGATTGTTACTTGCTTTGTATGCGACAAAATTCGGAAAAAACAATTTTTCTTTCTTTCGATGGATTTCTAAAATATTACGTAAAAATTCTCGAGGGAGCGAAAATGTACTTAATTGTATACGTTCCGGAAAAAAAGTTTGATTGGTGTAACGGCCTTCTTCACACGCAGTACTGCTATACAGCAGTGGGGTGCCGTGGTACGCAGAGTGGTGCGCAGTACCACCACAATGAGACACCATACGCTCAGAACTGTAGCCTATTAGCAGATGCTCTCGCGCTAAAGAAGGAAAACTCTCGTCCGGATTGATCTTTCTGTGCAATTCCACTCAATTTTGCGTACCTTTGTTCCATAGCAGAATGCATGCTCTGAAATTTTCTTATTTTGCAGTTCCAGAGCGACTTCAAAAAGACCCAACCTTTCCGTGAAGCTTTCAGTGAAACAGAACATGAATTTCTGTGCTAAAAATTCTATCCATAACTGAACAATTTAAAATTTTGAAATGAAAAAATAATTCTTCATATGAAATGTTTATTTTGGATCGTGCAGTATTTTGATTTTACAATCCTGAAATGGAAAAACTGCGGCTATTTTTTCGAGTATTTGAAGCACAGAAATGCTTTTGAGCTCAATTTTGTTTCTTTTGAAGTTGGAGGAAGGATCAATTCGAACAAATATCAGAGGAACTATACGTGAACTTTGTATTTTGTAGCATGATGATTAAAACAAACACAGTTACATGCGTCGAGTGAGTCAGGTTTGGTTAGATGTTCATTTAATTCTCTTCTCTTCACTCCAGGTGTGTTCTCAGAGCGGCAGGGGCGAGACCACTGCAGTAGAATATTCCCAACCGACGCGCAGGACTTTGTGTAGATATATAAAGAGTCACCGCAGTCTCGTGTATGGCGATAAATGAATAAGTGAAATTGAGCTCGTTTACCGGTGTTGAAATGCTATTTTCTAATGAGTATTAATTCAATTCATGTTCAAAGTTATCCTTGAACTGTCATTTATAATTCAACTTATAATTAAAAGTGTTCTTGGACAGTCATTTTAGACGTGCTCGGCATGTAGCCCACTCGACAGAACAGTTGCAGTGTTAGTAGACTTGAACCGCGCGTGCCAATCTTCCCGCTGTTGCAGCCTGTCTTCGAAACGTTCGTCATTAGAGCGACGCAACCCGAGTTGGAGGCTGGTGCTGACTTCCACTTGAGGCGTTGGTGAATTGTCGTGCACATGAGAGTTGGTGGTGCAACTCGCTCCAAAGTTTAAGTTCAAGTCCAACGTGCGTCCAAGTCAGAGTCTAAAGCGCGTCCAAGTCAAAGTCTAAAGCGCGTCAAAGTCAAAGTCCAAAGCGCGTCAAAGTCCAAAGCGCGTCCAAGACCAGGAGGAGAGACCTGCGGCAGGAGGTGTGAAGCTGGACCGTTTCATAAATGTTGAATTTATGGTGCTCGCTGATGTTAAATAAATAATGTTCAGTGATGTTGAATGAATAATGTTGAATGTAGAATCGTTTTCAAGGCTGTCGTGTGAATAATGTTCAGTGTTACAAATACATGTATTTCATTGATGTTGAATGAATAATATTCCTTAATGTTGAATGAATAACATTGAGTAACCTTAATTGAATCGTGGCATATAAACATGATGAATTAAATGATGGTGAAAGATTTTACGCAGCACTGAGTAAATTTACAATAATTTTCTTAACTTTACATCGCAAGGTCAGAAGGGGTCACATCTGCGAAAAAGACCGCATCGAAATGACCAAACTTTCTTCGACGTCCTCTTATTCGACGTCAACGTAGGGCTGAAATTCATAGCACCCCTTATTAATACCGCAGTCGACACTGAACCACGACCATTAACTGTTCGATAGTCTCGTCGAGAGCCTCATGGAAACAGGCTGTTAGTTTGAGCCTGGCAGTGAAGGAAATAAGCCGAGAAAGACTGGCAGCGAGATGGAAAAATAACTATAAACAGCTAAAAAATTTGTGGCCGGAAGCGAGAACACTTGTTGAAAACTGTCCGTTGTCTCCCAGGAGGAAGTGTTATGTTTACGGCTTTGGATGTTTTTAGGCAATTGGATGTTGTCCGTTGTGCAAATAAGGTTGTGCAGATAAGGTTGTGCAAATAAGGTTTTTACGAGTATACATTGTGCAAATAAGGTTGACGTTGTGGGACTCCAATGACCCGCGCAAAAAGCGAATTTCTTCAGTTTTTCGAAAATTGGGTTCATTTCTTTAGAAGGCAAAAAGGTACAAGATTCAGCTTCAGTTGTATTTAATACGATACATTCGGCCGTAACGCACGTTTTACTAAAATTTCAGTGCGTGCGTCAGTGTGGGCATGAGGCTCTGCTAATGCATCCGTCCACACGTAATCTTTGACTTTTACGTGGTATGAAATTGGAATTCTCTCCAAAAAATTAAACGCGTTGTATAATTTCCAAAAGTGCTTCAAAATTAACGTATTAAAAACAGGGAGAGATGATTAAAAAAAGACGCGAATGAAGATTGATGCATATACGTTCTTCGTTCCCTACGGCTGAAGGAGACCAAAATGTTACGGACAAAATTTTATGAACTGAGTTGTCTAAGTAAATAAGTACAAAAGTGTGACGAAATTTATAATCTGTAACTTGCACTGTCAAGAGGAAAGGGCGTGCGAGGTGTTGAGAACAATCTGTGTCTGAAGTGCCGAGGAAATAATCTGCACCTGAAGTATCGGTTTGAAATGCCAGTGATAATTAGGGTACGGAACACCAGGCATAGTGTCTGAAATGTCGAGGACAATCAGAGTCTAAAGTTTCAGTAACAATCAGTGTCTAAAATATCGAGAACAATCAGAGTCTGAAGTTTCAGCAGCAATCAGTGCCTGAAATGTATAGAACCATCAGAGTCTGTAGGTTCTGTAACAATCAGTGTGTGAAATATCGAAAACAATCAGAGTCTGAAGTTTCAGCATCAATCAGTGTCTGAAATATTGAGAACAATCAGAGTGAAGTTTCAGCGACAAGAAGTACCTGAAATGGCAAGAATTTCCAAAGCCTGAAACATGAGCCACAATCAGTGATGAGCTCGCTGTGCGTGCTGAATATTGGACACTGCTGACGCGAAGCCTCTTGGGGTAACACAGTCTCGCAGCAAAATCAAAGAGCGACCTGAACTGCGCCGTCCAAGTCCAGGAGAAATTCAAGACTTCGGTTTAATTTCAGATAAAAAATCGAGGCAAGATTAGCGGGACGGAGACTATGAGGAGCGACCTCCTGCCCTTGTGCATCGTGCTGGTGTCGTGCTGCGTGCAACGTGAGTATTTTGTGCTAGGTCATCATTACGTGAGGTCATCATGTGAGGTCATCATTACATGGGGGCATCATTACGTGAGGTCGTCATTACGTCAGGTCATCATTACATGGAAGCATTGTTATGTGAAGGTATCATTACGTGAGGTCATCATTACGTGATGGCATCATTATTGAGGTCATCATCACGTGAGGGCATCATTACGTGAGGGCATCATTACGTGAGGTCGTCATAACATGAGGGTATCATTTCTTGAGGTCATCATTACGTGATGGCATCATTACGTGATAGCATCATTACGTGAGTTCATAATCACGGAAGGTTATAATTTACTAACGATGACATGGCTCCTCATTTGCACCACCTTTAGCAGTGTTCTCATATAGTTCGTTGATGAAATTCGCGCACATTTCTACTGGGATTTTCTTTCATTCTCAATCGCTGCACGCTCTCATTCCTGGAGGTTCATCGTAGCCGGACGACTTGTCTTAACTTTTCCTTCGCGCCACAAGTTTTCGATTGAATATAGGTCATTTGGCATCGAAAGTCGTGGAAAAACTGTAATTCTCTTTTCTTGAACCCACACAGTCACAGATTTAGACATTTGTTTGGGCAATTATCTTCAAGAAAGCTAAATCGTCGTCCTAGACCAAGGCTTTGAGCTCGTAACGTTAGGTTGTCATCCAAAATATTGATTTAATCATCAGGCTATATTATCCCTTTAATAGGAATCGACTTTCCAACGCCAATGAAAAAGAAAACACTCCAAACTACCATCACTGATCTGCCTCCCTGTATGATTGCTGGCACTGTGTTCTTTGTCAGGCGAACCTCACCTCTCTCGCTTGAAATCCTCTCGCTTGAATCCTCTCGCTTGATATCCTCTCGCTTAAAATCCTCTCGCTTGAAACCCTCGCTAGACATCATTATGTACGAAACGCTCAATTTTTATCCCATCACTTCAGGGTACTTGTCGCTGTCCAGAAGCAATCTTCTTTGTCGCTAACTGTACAAGGAACGCATTCCCCAACCCTCCCACAGCAGCCCCAGCTTCCCCTGCCTACGAGCTGGTGGGGACCCACGATGGGGGACCCAAGACCGGGCCACACGCGGGGGCGGACAGGCTCGTCTTCAAAAGGTCCCCCAAAATCGCGTCCACGCCCCTCCAGAACCCCCAGCAGCCTCAGTACCTTCAAGGGGACCAGCCGGCCTCCCTCGCTGTGACGACAACGGTGTTCTCCTACACTCTGGCTGGTGTGTTTGTCGTCCTCTTCTGTTATCTTCAGGGGTTCTTTTTGCGTTGTTTTCCTCGGGTGTTTTCTTTAAAGTAGTTTTTTACGTTATTTTCTGAGTTGTTTTCTCCTGTTTTTTGTGTTGTTTTCCTTAAAGTTCTCCGTATCATTTTCATCGGCTGTTTTTCAGAGAGCATTTTGAATTGTTCGCTATTAGTTTTTTTCCCTGAGGGCTTTTTTTTACATTGTTTTCATCGAATTGACCGTTTTCTAGAGCACTTTATGTTGCTGTTTTCCATTTTCTTTTTATATTCGCCTTAGCGTTTTCAGACTGTGCTCCCTGACTGCTAGGATGAGTTAGACGGTTCACGAGTGAGACGACCCTCGCTTGCCTCTCCCGCGACAACATGTCTTGCAGTAGTTAGGGTCGTCTTCTTGGGAAAGATAAAATAGTTTTTATATTAACTTTAGGCACTCGTCCTCGTTGCTGACGTGACGAATGGAGTTCTTTTAATGATTCCTAAAATGATTCCTCATAATTTTCGCCGCAGAGTTTCGATTATTTTGAATTGCAGGCACCCACATGAGCCTCTCGCGACCGCTCCTCCACCTGCGTTAGAATAAAGTGTTCGTGAGGACGAAAATTTGTCAGAACATCCGTTTCTACATGCGGACTAAGCTGAAGCTTTGTAATAAGACGAACTTAAAAATTCGGAAGCGGAAACAAACTCTGGAAAAAAAATTATCGCAAGGCTCGTTGCTCGTGTGTGTGTGTGTGTTTGTGTGTGTGTGTCTAACATAACGGCGTCTAACATATTCCTAATGATGAGAGACTTCAGCGACAATCACAACAACAAGAACTGTACAAACAACACGAACGTAAGCATACGATGTTGATAACGAGGCAAACATATTGTCTAGCGAGCAGAGCTCTTCAGTTTGGAAAGCTCAACATTTCGCTCGGGCATTGAATGTGGGACGTCGAATTTGGGACGGTTGGGGCGAACTTGGGACAGCTGGGGCAAAATTTGAGACAGCTGGGAGCAAAATTTGGGACAGCTCGGGCAAAATCCCCGTTGGGGTAAATTGGACAAAAACAGCGCAAAATCAACATCAAAAATAACACGAAACTGGCACCAGCAACAACAACGCAAAACCAGTAGCGATAACAATGAAAATTTGATATCGAGAAAGACACAAATTCAATATCAAAAACTGTACTACATTAGCATCGAAAACGCCTCAAAAATTAGCACCAAAAATAACCCATTACAGCGTCAACGAAAAATCCTTTAAAAATAAGACAAAATGTGCACCAACGAAAGCTACACAAATCGGCAGAAATGAAAAAGGCTCCACAAGTTTTATAATATTTATGCGAAATCAGCGTCAAAAACCAAACCAAATCAGCATGGATGGATAGCCCCAGCACAAAATTCCCGAAAATAACAACCACACCAATGACCCTCAATGAAAAAGTCTACCACAAAAAGTTCACCACAATAAGTTCACCACAATAAGTTCACCACAAAAAGTCCATCTTTATTAATTCCAACAGGAGTTACCGTTGGGTTTTCAATGCCTTAAAACTACTGGCACGTGAGGGATGTGAGGAATGTCAGGTTTAACCTTCCTTTTCCTAGGGAAGCACTCCGTGGTTACATGAAAATAAGCGCCTAAGCCGGGAGTCGAACCCTTACTTTCCGGCTGTGAGACTATCACGCTAACCAGTGCGCCACGCCACACCGTATCACCAACGTTGTGAAGGCCAAACCCCGAGCACGACACCGCATCTCCCCCATTCTCCTTCCTCTCCTCTCATTCCCCAGGTCCGGGGCTGGCGGCCATGTTCACCCCTCCCCCCAGCTTCCAGAACAACGACATCTCCCCCTCGTTTGGGGACTCGACCCCCACCAACGTGACCGTCATCAGGGGCAGGCTGGCGGAGCTCAAGTGTGCAGTCAACAACCTGGGCACAAAGTCGGTGGGTTTGTGTCGTTGTGTTGATGGTGTTGTTGGGGTGCGTGGGGCGGTGGGTTTGTGTCATTGTGTTGGTGGTGTTGTTGGGGTGTGTGGGGCGGTGGGTTTGTGTCGTTGTGTTGGTGGTGTTGTTGGGGTGTGTGGGAGGGTGGGTTTGTGTCGTGTTAGTGGTGTTGTTAGGGTGTGTGGGGCGGTGGGTTTGTATCGTTGTGTTCGTGTTGTTGGTGTGTATAGGTGGCGGGTGTGTGTGTGTCTACATGTGTCATGGGTGTGTGTGTCTACATGTGAGGGTCAACGCAAGATGTGTGTTGTGTTGGTGTTGTTGTGGGGGTGTGTTTGTGCCCGTCATAGGTGAAAATCTATAAACCAACACGAGATTTGGGCTGTGTTGTTATGTGCTAGGTGTGTGTGCGTGTGTGTGTGTTCACCACACGCAAGGGACAGAGGCGCGTGTCACGGTACTCACGTGTCGTGACGTGGTGTGGAACTTACATCATCCTGTACGTGGGTAAACAAGCACTCAACGGCCACTAGTCTACGAAAGTCTTGCCCATGTCGTGCCCATGTCATGCCCATGTCGTGCCCATGTCGTGCCCATGTCGCGCTCACCCATATCGTGCCAATGTCGTGCCCATGTCGTGCCCATATCGTGCCCATGTCGTGCTCATGACGTGCCCATGTTCAGGCTGTCACGCAGACGGCCGTGGTGCTTGCGAAGCAATGAGTAATGTGAGGCGAGTGCGTAGGTGTGCATACTTTATCATAAGTGTAAAGTGTGCATAATTCACTATAAATGTAAATGTATTTACAATCTACTGGAGGAGGTAAGGTGTGTGCAATTTATTTTTGGTTAAAGCTATAAGTAATTTTGGTTTGTGCAAAGACACACGTTATTTTCGGGAACACTAAAATTACACAATTATTTGAGTTCGTGTCACCATACACGGACCCCAAGCATGTGAACTGAACAAATTCGGCTTTTTGGATGAGAAATTGAACGGCTCCAGTGATGCTGGGATCGAATTTACAGTCCTGCATCTCCGTGTCCTGCTCTCGCACACACGGCTGACACGGCTGCAGTCCCCTGGCGGGCCCTTGTCCCCAGCTGAAGGGGAACAACCAAATCTCCTGGTATCAACCGAAAGGGAACAACCAGATCTTCTGGCCCCAGCCGAAGGGGAATAACCAGACCTCCTGATCCCCTAACCAGGGAAGCACTGAGACCCCTGACCAAGGGAACAATCTGACCTCTCAACCCCTACAGAAGGGGAGCAACCAGACCACCTGACCCCCACAGATGGAGAACAACCAGACCCCTTGACCCCCACAGAAGGGGAGCAATCAGACTACCTGACCCCATAGAAGAAGAACAACCAGACCCCGTGACCTCCACAGAAGGTGAACAATCCCAACCCCTGAAACCCCTCGGAAAGGAAACAACCGGCCCCTGCTGCAGCACTGAGCCGGCCACTCGTTAGCGCCCCGCAGCTGGCGCGGCCGAGCCCTCGCGTCTAATTAGAGAGACTTGGTCTGCCGTCGCTGGAATCCTGGAAACTATCGATGTGTGCTGGAGGACTGCAATAAGGCCGCCATTCAACTGGAGAGCATGGAATAGTTTCCCGTTAGAAATGTTGTAAAATGATTGATGTAGAACGGAGGTCGGGAGTGTATGTTGTAAAATGATTATTGTAAAACGGAGGTCGGGTGTGAATGTTGTAAAAATGTTGTAAAATGATTGTTGTAAAACGGAGGTCGGGTGCGTATGTTGTAAAAATGTTGTAAAATGATTGTTGTAGAACGGAGGTCGGATGTGAATGTTGTCAAAATGTTGTAAAATGATTGTTGTAGAACGGTCATTTGTGAATGTTGTAAAAATGTTGTGAAATGAGTTGTAGAAAGGAGGTCGGGAGTGTATGTTGTAAAAATGTTGTAAAATGATTGTTGTGGAACGGAGGTCGGGAGTGTATGTTGTAAAAATGTTGTAAAATGATTGCTGTAAAACGGAAGTCGGGGGTGTATGCTGTAAAAATGTTGTAAAATGATTGTTGTAAATAGAACGGAGGTCGGGTGTGAATGTTGTAAAAATGTTGTAAAATAATTGCGTTGTCGTAGACGGGAGGGTTAGGTGACGGAGCTGGAAATGTTGATGTTCAATGTCATGGTGGGAAATATTAAAGTTAAATTTCCAGGTAGAAAATGTTTCTGTTATAATATTATAGTTGTGAAATATATTATAGTGAAATATGAAAAATATTATAGTGAAAAATATCTCAGTTAAGCATCATGATGAAAGAGACCAAAGTTAAACGTATCGTACGTAAATACCGTAGCTACAAGTATCCTCGTTGTAATTAACTTTGTTGGAAATCTCATAATTAAATATGAATAAGTATGACTGGTAGAAATCCCGACACCGTCCACAACCCCCCCTCCCCGTGCCCCAGCTCCCCATCAGTCGGGGGGGAGCAGAGATTGGTGGAGACGGAGCTATAAAGGCCGGGCAATATATATATATGTACATGTCTTCAAGGTACTCAGTTCTCAATGAGAACTTCCCTTCACGGTACCCAAATCTCAATGAGAATTTCCCTTCAAGTTACTCATTTCTTGATGAGAACGTCCCTTCACGGTACTCAGTTCTCAATGAGAACTTTCCTTCAAGGTACGCAGTTCTCAATGAGAATTTCTCTTCACGGTACTCAGTTCTCAATGAGAGCTCGTACTCAACGAATCTCGAGCTGACCGTGATGCTGAGAGTCTCTCTGAGGTACAACAACTGGTGCCGTTCTCCTATAATTATATGAACGTCGAAACTTGAAACGCCGGAACCTCTCTGTGAACATCGCACTCATACTGACGCCTCGCAGCCCTGCATGCCGGACTGACGCTTGTCCCTCACTTGGGGCGCTAGATCGGTTCCAGCAAACAACCGCTCTACAGTCGTGCCCCGCTATGGGCGTTAGATCGGTTCCAGCAAACAACCGCTCTACAGTCGTGCCCAGCACAGAGCGGCACTTGGCAGGCAGGGCAGTCGTCAAGAGCCACCGCGCTGCAGGAGCTGAGGCTTTGCCTCGCTTTAATTCCATGGACCCGGAAAAACACGTGACGCTCCTCTTCAGCTTCCTGCACCCGGGGTCAAATTGACGCATATCACAAAAGAAGTCGGCGGAAATGTTTGATCTGTCTACGTTGGTGTGTTAGGAAATGAATCCTCTGCGCGTGATGATGTTACTTACCTTTTTATATGAATGAAAATAATTTCGAGTTGAAACTCATTACTTTCAACGTGTTTTTTCTGTGTAGATCTGTTTACTAGAGCTTCCACGAGTCCAGTATCCTAGATACCGACAACGTCATCTGTAAGGCAATGTATCCAGGATGCCTTCCAACAATGTACCCCTTAATTAAGAGATAGTAGCTAGTATACGGTCATTGTCTCCCGTGTGGCAATTGTATCCAGGATACCGACAATGTCTTCAATAAAGTAATGGTATTCAGGATACCGATAATGTCCCTATCAAGGCCATGGTATCCAGGAAACCGACAATGTCTCCTTGTAAGTAATGGTACCCAGGAAACCGACAATGTCCTCCTCAAAGCCATGGTACCCAGGATACCGACAATGTCTCCTTGTAAGTAATGGTACCCAGGATACCGACAATGTCCTCCTTAATGCAATGGTATCTAGAATACCGACAATGTCCCCTTGTAAGCAATGGTATCCAGGATACCGACGACTTCGAACGCGTTCACACACGCAGTTTCAAACGAAGAATTCTAAAGCGCTGAAAAAGCGCCCGTACGAACGCTGAAAATTTAATGTGGAGTTCTAATGAAACAACACAGAAGAATTTCAAAGGGAAATTTGAAGGACTCTTCTCGTAATTATAATTGAAATTCAAAGGCACTCTTGAAATAAGGCCGTGGAGGAAGAAAGAGCGGCTCTGCCAGACATGTCAATTAGTCCTGCGACCGAATTTTTTGTGTTGACTTTTTGTCGGAGCGGCCACGACTGAGTGAAGAATTTGGCCACTGCCGCCTGTAGATAAAGGAGGCAGTGCTGTGGCCCGGGGTACCGCAGGAAGGCAAGCTCTGAAGTCCTGAGTTTTGCCTTTAGGCAAAGCGCTTTAGTGATAGTTCGAGCCTCCGTCGGCAGGGAGGCCCACAACAAGCCACAAGTGCTCAAAGTGGCAATAGTTTTTTGAGCAGTTCACAGCAGTTCAGAAGAGCTTAGAGCAGTTCAAAAAAGATCTGAGCAGTTCAGAGCAGTTGCGAGTAGTTCAAAGCAGTTCAGCATGTAATTTGGCTCCTGGTGACCTGCGCATCAGACACAGACGAGAGAGAGAGGGTCAAAGGGTCCGTTGTGGCGGTGCACATTTCTGTCTTCGTTCGAATTGTTGAAGCGAATGATGATCATGGTGCTCACCCTATACATGTATGTATGTATGTATTTATGTATGTATGTATGTATGAATGTATGTGTGTATGTATGTATGGATATATGCATGTATGTATGTATGTGGTGAACACTTAATTTCCCGATTATTACTTCATCTTATTTTAATGCGCCGTGTTTGCGTAACCTAATTTTATTTTTTTAATGTTCGTAATTTTCATATAAATTTTGTTCTGAATATTTTTCAGGCTGCAGTGATCGGTGATGGGATAATTCCGAAACGCTTGCATTTTTATGTTGATGGTCTTTCATAGACAAAAAATCAAATTGTGCAGAGCGTAGAAACTGTGGATTTATCAATTTTCGCAAAGCTACTTTCCTAACCCATTAAATATGTGAGCTTGTTTGCTCGGTACAGCACGATCAAAATTTCCGTCATTAGAAAACCACCCCCAAAGAACTACCTTTATTAATTCCTACACGTTTTACAGTTGGGTTTTCAATGCCCTACGACTTTTGGCGTGGTGAGGGATGTGAGGAATGTGTGGTTTAAACTTCCCTTTTCCAAGGGAAGCCACTCTCTGGTTACGTAAAATTCCGTGCCTGAGCCGGGATTCAAACCCTCACGTCCCGGCTGAAAGGCTATCACGCTAACCAGTCAGCCATGGAGCCCACAATCGCCGATGTGCTCTAGACAATACGCCAGCGAGGACCTCTCTCGCACTTGTGGCGGACTCAGCGAAGTGGACCACTGGAGAGTGGTGCTGCCCTACGGAGCTAAGGGTACGACTCTGAGGGACACACAATGGATGTTAGAGCTCTGATGGAGCGGGGTGAGCGTCGCCCCCCCCCCTTCCTGCTCCCAGAGGGGCACCCCCAGACTTTAAATTTTGGTGTGTGTAGTCTTCAACTGAAAATGCGTCACTGGGACATGAAGGTCGGAGGCGAGTGATGCTGGTTTGGGGCACGAGATCGGCCGAGACGAATTGAATGAGCGAACTGAAGTGTACCCAACCCAATGGGAGGCTGTAGTGTACCCAACCTAATGGGAGGCTGTAGTGTACCCCACCGAATGGAAGACTGTAGTGTGCCCTACCTAATGGGAGGCTGTAATGAACCCAACCTAATGGGAGGCTGTAGTGGACCCAACCTAATGGGAGGCTGTAGTGTACCCAAACTAATGGGAGGCAGCAGTGTACCCAACCTAATGGGAGGCTGTAGTAAACCCAACCTAATGGGAGGCTGTAGTGTACTCAACCTAATATGAGGCTGTAGTGTACCCAACCTAATGGGAGGCTGTAGTGTACNCAGCAGATGGGAGACTGCACCGTATCCCAGCAGATGGGAGACTGCACCGTATCCCAGCAGATGGGAGACTGCACCATATCCCAGCAGATGGGAGACTGCACCGTATCCCAGCAGATGGGAGTTTGCATGATTGCGAGGCTCCTTAAGGAGAGACAGAAGGCACTTCCTGCAACTTGGATACGCAATCCGTGAACTAAGGGCATTTCCTCTGTGAAGAAATTAGACAGAGGGTGTTTGCCGTAACTTGGATACGCGAGCTGCGAAGTTGAGTCATTACCTGGCAGCTGAGAGCGACGAGATGGCTCAGCCTGGCA